>VWZT01011569.1:255167-320983 GCA_013397055.1 Pachycephala philippinensis | reverse complement strand
AAAAAAAAAAAAAGCTTCATTTTTGCTAGCATGTATAGTGCTTTTCCTAGATTTTTCAGAATCCTAAATTCTGAATCTATCTCCCCGCCCCTCCCCCCAAAAAAAACCCCAAAAAACCCCAGAAATTGAATGTTTTATTAGTAAACAAGACCAAAAAGAACAATGACTGCTTTGAGGGTTACGTTTCTAGGCACTGCAAGAAACTGAGCCTGGCAACAGCAGGAGCGGGAGGCTGGAATAAAAGATATGCCATCACTAAGGCAAAGACAATTTTTGGCCAGTCTAGCAAAAGTGTTGTTGTAATTCTCTTTCTCTCTGTGTGTGCCACAGTCAGTACAGTCCTCATTCTTCCAATGCATATAGTGTCTTCATTTGGAACAGCACAGTAGGTACAGAAATGAAAAATTGGGGCTGTATTTGGTTCTGCTCTGATTCAATGAAAAGTGCTCCACTGAGACAGTGTTTAGTTTGATCATCTGTGTTAAGAAACTCTTTTCAGCTGTAGAATATGTCTTGATTGTAATCTGTTTCTTTGGGGTTTTGTTTGTTTATTTCTTTTCAATATCTACATTAACACTTTAACTGCTTTATTGACTTTTTATTCAAAGAATGACAAGTAGCTGAGGTTGGAAGGAGTCACTGGAATCATCTAGTCTGACATGCCTGCTCAAAGCAGAGCCAGCTAGAACAGGTTGCCCAGAACTCTCCCTAGTTGGATTTAAAATATCTACAAGGATGGATACTCCAAACCTTTCTGGGAAGCCTCCTCCAGCCTTTGATCACTGTCACTATTAAATGTTTTTTTCTTATACGTAGATGGAAGTTACTGAGTTTCACCTTGTGCTTATTGCTCCTCATCTGTCACTGAGTGGTACCAAGAAATGTCTGGGAACATCCTTTATACTCATCCCCAACAGATATTTACATACTTTGATAAGTTACCTTTGAGGTTGAGAAAAATATGCTTTAAACACAGTAAGAATTTTTCTGTGTTTTCTATGCTATAGGGATTGCTGAGGTAAAAAACTTTTATAAGCTCATCTGGGCAACATATTTGATCACTTTATCAAAATCTCATTAAAAAATAATTTAAGAAATACAGATGATACAAGTTAAAATTTTTATAATATTTCCAAAATTAAACATATTACCTTAAGATTTTTTAGAAGTAACACTACTCCATCTTTTTGAAGTTTTAAAAAAGAATTTTTTGGGCTTTTTCTGAAATTAATTGCTCCTCTTCATTACAGTTTTAAGAATTCTGAACATAGAAAGATTCAATTAATACATTCTCTCTACTCCATGACAGGCAAAATATACGAAAAGTATTAGAATCAGAATCGCTTTTTGCTTTATTAAAGCAAAATCATACCATGATCCTCACATTCCTGTAAATCAGAAGAAAAAGACAAACTTAACCAAAGTTTGTGTTTTTGTATACCAGTATGGAAACACATTGCAAGTGCAGGAGATTTATAATCATTATTACTATTGTGGGGGTTTGTTTGGGGGTTTTTGTGGTTTTTTTGGGGGTTTGAGGGTTGTTTTATCTTTCACAGTTCCATTTATTGGAACTTTTTTCCCCACAATTATTATTTTATCAGACTGTTTCAGTATTCTGAGAAGGCCTCTACTCTAAGTTTCTGTTTTAATTTTTTTATACTTACAAAAGATTCGATTCAAAAAGAACTTCAACATCAAAACACCTAACCTTTATCCATATGGCTTCTAGAAATTTCAGGTTAGTGATGGCAGATCTACAAAGTACAGGATGTATAGGTATAGGTATAGGTATAGGTAAGATATATAAGTAGGAAAGATATGCACCTTGAATGGGAGCTGTTGAATCGGCTCTGCAGGTGAAGCCATATAGCTGTGTATACTGACTTAAAGCTAGCTATATGAGAATCTGTTGAAGACTATCTAGTTTAAATTGTAATAAATTTTGTGTAGTGTATTTTGTTTGCAGTTCCAAACAAATCCCATCTCTGTCCATCTTTTCTACTAGGCTCAAGCATATAGTCTCTCTGTATTGCTGTCATATCTTACATATCTTAGAGCATCAATTAAAGAGCATCCACAGACACTTTCAATTATGTCTAACTTAAAATTGCCTGCGACAAGCAATACAGTAATGTCCATAGTTAGTGTTGGTAAGAACCCGGGACATAATTCATCCCAGTTAGCATTAAAAACTTAAACATTAGTCATCCAAATTGCTTTACAATAGCTATTACAAAATGAGCCTTTTTCAGGTATAGATAACATTTAGGTCACATAAATACCACTTTCAGGTACCCCTTAAGTTTAAGGAACAATTCAGCAAGGTGTTCAGCTAGAACCTAATACTAGGTTTCTAAGGGAACAGCTGGATTTTTTTGTTCTTTGCAGATATCCAAACCCACAAAATCAACTTCTCCATTTTAAATTCAATTGTTTTCCCTCATATTTTAAGGCATATGTTTGATATAAATCAACAATTCTTTATATATTTAGCTGCTGACTGGTTTCTAGAAGTCCATTTCTGTGGTCGTCCAGTGTTTTCTTAGACCATTTTTCCAAATAATTACTTCCTAAATTGACTGTTTACACACTGATCTCTCCTAAAGACACCATCTTTCTGACAGTTTAGGGCAGTAACAAAACAAACATAATAATATCCTAATTTGTTCTTTATACACATGCACACATTTGTCATAATCTACAAAAAAGAAGAGTATGAACATGAGTTTTCATGAGTCCACTGTGACCAGCACTCACCCTGTGCCATTACTTGTACATACTCTTTCTCCTGAGTTGCTGAAGTCTTAAGTAGGAAATATTTAAAATATTTTTCTTCTCTGGATAGAGGTATTGAAAGCTTATGCATGAGAGTTTTAATGCCATCCCAAAACATCATTTGCTGCATTCTCCTGGGCATAATTCACATTGTAGTATTCAACAAGGACCTTCTCTAATTCTACAGTAGTGCCATATTTTTCACACATAAAAAAAATGTTCGGCATTTATTTAAACAGTTTAAGGCTGAAAATGTCTAGGCTCATGTTATATTGCAAGTGCATGATTTGGTATTGAATTCTTACCTTACTTCATAAGATTTAACCTTATACCTTGTGCATTTATTATGAATTTGCTGCAACAGAAGAGAAGTTAGTGTCTTTATACATTTGATGTCTGTGCATGTAAAAAGTACAAGTGCACACATTAGCATTTAATTTCCTCCAAATGTCTACCAGTTAAAGATCCCGGAGGATTTTGTGTAATTTGTAAGTGAAAGCTGGAAGCCATTCTGCTTTCTCTGTGTCTATTCTCCACACCAGAGTTCAATTAAACATCTCCCCCACGGTTTCCTTCACCTGGAAAAAGAAAGCAAATATATCAAGAGAGAAGCAACCAGCATCTGAAATAGGTGCATGTTGGTTAGGTGGATACATGTGTGTAGCCAAGCTGTAATTCCTCATCTTTGCCTCCAGTGAAAATAAATCTCCTCTGGTTATTTTGACTCACTGAATCATCCAGAAAAGGTTTTTTTTCTGTTGATTAAAACACTTACATCTTTCTTCTTTGAGTGTTGGAAGGTTGTGGACAAATTTTTTTCTTTTTTATTTGTCATATGCTTTTCTATCAACAGAAAAACATGAAATGCATTTTCAACATGGAAGTACAGCACTTTCACAGATTAGCTTTATAATTTCAGATGCTGAAACACAAGCCAAAGTTGTGAAATGAAAATTGATCGAGAAAAGATATATGTATTTTAATTTAAGAAAACTATAGTATGTGGCAAGAAATTACAATTTTTCAGGTAAGAAATCTTACTCATTTAAAAAAAAATCTGATTCAGCCAATTAGAAACAAAAATAAAACTTTTAAGATGATCAAATATATGTCTATATGAACTATATGAACTTTGGTGATTGCCATGTAGCACTGGCAATCGCCCAAGCCACAAAATTATAGAGAATTGTTTACTATTTTGTTTTGTGCTTTGGTGGCATGAATATTATATACAGCATTTTGATGTTTGAGTTCAAATGCTGTGTATGTATGTACAAGTGCAGAGTTGTGTGTATAAATATATGAAAAGAACAAAAACAAGAAATTAATGTAAATCATGGGTGTTAGTGTGTTTAAAGACAGCCTTCAGAAACATATAGTGAATATAATGAGGGTGGGAACACTGAAGCTGTGAGTGGAAAAAAGAGAATTATATTACAAGCATATTTTTGTATTGAAAGAAGAGCGTGAATTTATAGCATTGCACCAGTACTTTTCAAAAACATAAATTAGGTGCCGTAGGGGACTGTCCTGATACCGAGTCTGGATAAAGACTTGAAATACTGAAATAAGATCTAGAAAATGGAAAAAAAAAAAAAATTCTGGTTTGAATTTTTAAAAATTAATTGGGTTTGACTTAAAAAAAGGTCTTCAAAAGGATCTTGGCATACTTTAGGAGATTAGTCTGCCTACTGAAGAAGGTTATTATGTTACACATACCAAACACTGGATTTAGGTGCTAAGGTACAGTGGTGATGTTTTCTTTCAAAAAAGTAGTCAAAAATGTGGCTTGAACAATGCCTGTTTCCCACATTCTCAGAGATGACATGGTATCTGAAGGTATGTTGGGGCAAAATACCAGAATCAAAGGCTAGGAGCAAATTTTGTTCTGTTGATTGATCACTGCACGTTGTTCAATGGATACTTTACAGTATGGATTCTTACTGTTCCCAAACCTTCCTTAGGCACAGCTGCTTTTTTTTTTGATATCATAATCTTCAGATTATGATATCAAATTGTTACAATATCAAAGTCTTATTTGGTAAAAAAAGAGGAAAAGATGCCATCCCTGTTCAGTGGGGTTTTTTGATATATCCCTGCAGAGCCAAATAACTCACTGCCAAGTAATTTGGTTTCCCTATCAATTTTGCTTGACGTCTCTGTGTCTGATGGAGATTTATCAGTGTGTTTACTAACCATTCCTGAGTAAGGGGTGCTTGAGCTCTTTCTTCACCTCAGGATGAAAGGATCTCATGTAGAGCCTTTTGCAGCTTCTTTTGTGATCTTTTCTACAGGACAGTTCAGAGCTTAGTGTAACCAGCTCTAGCATTAACTCTCCCTCTGCCCTCCATGTGAGTATTTTTCAGTATTGTGTTCCTTCCTCATTAACAATGTCTGTGACATTATAATTGTCCTTGGCAGTTGAGGTAAATGGTAGAAATCAGCATTTGATACATCTCCAAAGCACATTCTGTTTGTTTCAAGGAATGGAATGAGACTTTCAGACAAATTATATATGTCCTCAATAAACATATAAGAAAATGGCACAAATTCATCTGCTTATATACCTTACTTGTTGCTTTGCAGCATAGTTATTTTTGAAAAAGAAAACAAAACCAGGTCCATTTGCCATTTCCTTGAAACCACCTCAGATTAACAATGTTGTATTCTCTGTGTCTGCTTTTAGCCTCTCATGCAGTGAGCTACATATGCGACAGAAATTGATGGTAGGCCCTCTCCACGTGCTTATAAGACTTAAGTTTTGCTAAATGGTTCCGAAGTTAATGAGCGAGCTGTGAAGCAGAGGAACAGAGAGGAATAGTTATAGAGGGCAATCCTAGTCTGAGTTGAGATTTATGGAGGGGAAGCAGGTCTCTGCTTCACACAACAGTACTGTGAGAAAAGAAAGCTGTGCAGCTGAGTGGCTGCAGGAACATTGCAGGACTGAGAACAAATGCCTTGTATCAGGTGAAACAAAGGCCACAGATGCTCTCGCACCCTTTTCGCTCGGGGCAGTCTGTACCCAGAAGTTATCAGGGCCTCAAATTACTTCAGTCATCAAATCACAGCAGATCTTAGAAATCTGAACAAGGCCTCTAAACTATCACGAGGTAAACACTCATTGAGCCTCCGTTTTTTTTAATCTCACTTCACAGAAAAGAGCAGATAACCTATAGAGTGAAACTCATCTTCTAGGAACCATGCAGGTTTTTTGACAAAAAATATGAAGTCAAACTGCTGAAATGGAGCAGTATGGTTCTTTTCCATTTTTCCATCTTATGAAAAATGATCCAGACACATTATGTTCTTTCCTTGCCTGCTTCCTTTTTTCTGTCTTTACACACCAAGCTGTCATTTGTACAATGGGAAATGAGAACATCCCCAGCTGTGGAAAGATGGGAAGCCTAAAGAAAGGCCAGGAGAAGGTGTGATGTTGTACAAAGTGTAGCATTTTCTTTATCAGTGAAGAACCTGCAAAGTTGTTTGGCAGAAAAATTGAAAATTAGAAGGCAGTTAAGTACTCATGACTTAAATTTTAAAATACATGATGATTTGTAAGACTTATTGTGATTGATATTGGGCTTTTTTTAACATTTACGTTGGCAATATTAATTGCAGTCTGCAGACTTTTAGTCTGAAGGATTAACATTTGCCAAAGTTATTAACACTAAAAAAAACCCCGTATAAAATCAAACACAATGTGTAAGAGAGGATAAGGCCAAAACTTACTTTGATGATACCTGAGTAGTTGTAATCCACATACCTAAACAGAAAAATTTGTTTGCTTTGTAGATTGCAACGAATACTGTTTATGCCAATGGCACATTTTCCTTCTGTCTTGAAGATCATTTATTCTATCCAGCTAAAAGGCAATCTCAAGTTTTACGCTGTGTTTGTGCTGCCATTCAGGAGGACCTCAACAGTCTGGAGAAAGAGACTGACATAGTCCTAACAAGGGGAAAGACATATTCCTTTACCTGGCAAGGAATAGCCCCACACACCAATGCATGCTGAGGGAATGCCATATGAAAAGCAGATAGCCAGGAAAAGAACTCAAGGTCGTCATGTGAAAAAAGGGGGCATATCCTCCCCTTAGTGTGGGGAGATTTCCTTGCCCCTTAGTATTCAATTTGCCTGTCAGGTCTCCAGGAAAGCCAAGGGCCTTGTGTACAACCAGTCTGCCAGAGTTCCTTCACTGGACACTCCTGGATCAGAGGGCAGTTCAACTTGGGGACACACTCTGCCTCACACATCACTTCATGACCCCTCAGTGGATCTTCCCACTTAATTCAAGTATATCACCCACTGCTGGTGACTGCCAGCATCCTTGCAGTACTCACGCTAAAAGTTTACAGAATAACACTTTTTATTATAAAATTGTGACAGGTTAAGGTTTGAGGATTGTCAGTGATAGCATCTGACTGCAAAGATGTATTCAAGGCAATAGGCAGATAAACTCTAATCCCCAATAAAAGTACTCAGCATGCACAGAGTATGGTTCTTACTCAATAGGTGTCCCTGTGGGGGAGAGGACAGGTTCAGCCCATCAACTGATCCCAGGACTTATGGTGGAGTCTCCCCTAACTTTCCCCCCATTCTTGACTTACTTTTATATTATTTCTCTGTTTTTAGAAGGAGCTTGAGTGACTCTAGTCATGCATACCTTTGTTAGTGATTGGTGTAATATTCTCTTGCTTCACTTTTAAAGGTAGAGTCAAAAACAATAGAGGGCATGCCCAGTGAGGAGTGGTCACACCTTGGAGGTGGGCAACTTTGGGATGAAGGTGTGCATAAATATTAAAACTAGGCTATAATGTACTGAGTTTATCTGAGGACAACAACTTCACCACAGCTATTGGCTCAGCAGCGAGACATCTCCTATCTCCCCTGGTTGACAGGTGCTATGTGGTTTCTGTGCTGCAAAGTACCTTTGAGTTCCCATCTCTGCAAGGACTTCAACAGATCCTCAGCCATGGTGTTTCTACTTTGCTCTGCCCTCCATTCCATCCCCCTTAGCAAATGCTTATTGTATGGTTGTATGGAGAATCATCATGGAACATGCCAACTGCATTCCATCCAGGGACCGAAAACTGTATTTTACCCAATAATTTCCATATGATTATAAATTCTGTTATGATATGAATATAACTTCTCAGTTGTCTCTAGTTTTACTCCCCACCATCTGGGGGACATAGGAGTTTCCCTCTTAAAACCAGGAGACACGTTTGTACTGTGAGGATGACCAAGCACTGGCACCGGTTACCCAGAAGGCAAAAGAGTTCCTACCCTTAGAGGTATTAAAAATTTATCTCGACATGATCCTGTGAAACATATTCTAGGTAACTCGCTTGAGCAGAGAGATGGACCAGTTGAATTCCAGTGCTCCCTTTTAATAACAACCATTCCATGATTCTGTAATTCTTGAGCAATATTTTTTCCTAGTAATTTCCTAATAATTCCATCATCCTGTTCATCTTCTTCAGTTCAAGAATCAGTCTATCCATAATTACTCTACCATCACTTTTCTATGTGTTACAAGCTAACATAGATCCCAACGTGACTTAAGAGCAGCTTCCTTTTATTTTTTTAATTGATATTTTTCAACACTTCCAGTAGACTTTTAATTCCCCTGCTCAGCCACTGTCTTCAACACATCTGAAATTCTTCATAGTGAGTGTGTTGGCCTTGACTAGTTGATGAAGAGTTGAAGAAATATGTGACTACTGAATACTTTAATACTTAATATTTTGCCATTTCTTAGCTTAATATCCTTAAACACGCAATACTTTAACAGTTGTATATCCTTCCTATGTTAATCAAATTAACCGACTCCAATTTTCAACACATTTTTCAAACTGTGATAATATTCTTTGTGTTTTTAAATGAAAATTTGATGTATTTCCAAATTTTAAAGGTGACACATACTGCTAATCCTATATTAAATTTTACAAAAATGAATTGCTCTTCTGACTGTTTCCTAACAATTATTTTTATAACTTATGAGTGTCATATGCATTGTTGAAAAGGAAATGTATTTGCACATTGAAAGACAATTTTTAACCATTAATAATAACCCTAAGTAATACTAAGTGGCCTTCTGTGTCTATACGCATCTAGCCAAAAAACTAATTATTAGTTATTATTAATATAATAATAACAACTAATTATTAGTTATTTAGTTATTAAAACTAAATTATTAGTTGCATAATTTAACCATAATAATAAAAAAATCTTAAAGAAATATTATTGTTTTCTTTAGGAGTAAATATTGAATTTTAAAAAGCCCAAACATCCTTGTACCTGAAAGAAGGAAAATTCAGTTTATCTTCCAGGTACAAAGAGAAATTCAGCTGAATCTTGGATGTCTTGGCAATACACACTTGCTCTGCCTTTGAATATGAAGAATTAATCACTGCAGGTTTTCTGGTTTTTTGTTGTTGTTTTTTTTTCCCCTTTCATAATTGAATAATAGTTCAAATTTGCTAATGAGATCTGCCGCTGTCTTATTAAAACCAATGCAGTTAAACGACTTCTTCATACTTATTTTGATTTCTCTTCCAAGTGCACAGGAAATTTATTCCCAGCAATTGCATTTAAGAATAATAAATTCTATGGAATAATAAATTGGGGGTGTGTGTATGTGTGTGTGTGTGTTTGTTTGTTTGTTTTTTTATTCAGATATAGTTATTATTTGAGCATAGTATGAGAGGAAGAGATAAACTAATGAGGTAAACAGCACACAGAGTTATTTGGGTAATCCCTAAACATTGCTTTATGTTATGAAGTGGTATTTTTACACAAATTTTAAAAAAAATTCTTTCATTTTTCCCCTGGACAGCAAGAAGACATACAGCCACTAGTGAAAGATTGCTAATGAAATGTTCAGCCCAATGCAGTTGTTAAAACTATAATTTTATAGTAATTTTTTACAAAATGCAAGCCATCACCTGATACTGCCACCTCCACCATGTGCTTCCTTTTGGGATGTTGTGGGGTTTTGTGCCTGCTCTGTGGTCTACTGCAAGTTTTCTATAGTTGCCTTATTTATCGTTCTGAAGTCACTTAGTGATCCTACAGACCTGTGGCTTGGTTCTGACTGGTTCGTTTTGAATAGATCTGGGGGGAGGAAAACATTCTTATAAAAGAAGTGTTAATGGCCATACTAAAAGTACCAAGGTAACCATTGATGGTAAACCTTTTGTTCTCTGCCTTCCCTTATCAAATTCAATTAATGAACTGATGAGATGTCTCAGCAAGATACAAGGGTGGCCTTTTTTCCTTAAAACTTTCCAAGATGGATTTACCTGAAAAAACCTAAACTAATACTTTTCTTCTAGGGAGGTAATTGGTCAATAATTTATGCTTATATACAAAGAGAACAAAATTATATAGCTTTTAAGGAATCATGAGCATCAAAGACTCAACATGAAGTGCATCCATTATCTGCAGAGCTAAGGCTTTTTACTAAAAAGTTAAGGTTTAATGCTTGAATTACTTATTTAGAATTCAGGAAACATGAATTACCAATGTTGAAATTCGCATTGACAAAGGCCTGAAGACCGTAAATGTAACTTAGATCACTCTAAACACGTAAGTCCAGGTATTCTTATAGGAATCCTTGCAACATGTATGTCTTAAGAACGTAGACCCCACAAAAATATGTCACTTTAGATAGATCTTTCTTCAACATTTCTTTGTGCCTGATTTCCATGGCACAGAAAGTTTTTGGTGACTTCCTGCCTCTACACTATACTGAGAGTCTAATGCCTGATGAGGAAGAAGTCATGGAATTCAGTACACCAACGCTTAAGGTTTTTTATGGATCAGTCCTCTAGGTGAGGATGATTGATCTTCTGTATGTACTTACTGATAGGAGTACTCCACCACGTCCTATTCCAGTAAATGTTTAGCTGGTTACGGAATCGCATTAGGTCTAAATTCAGGATTTCTGAAATGTGGATGGTAGAGGTTTTTTCCTGTTGGTTTTTTTTTCCTTGCACATCTTTTATGCTCTTTGAAGCAGGATTTCTGCAGAGTATGTATTTCATTTTTATGTCAGTAACATAAGAGAGTTCCAGTTCTGATATTTAAAGTCTACCTTTGAAAAAAACATCTGAATTTAAAATCTGACTTACATTGTTTCATCTCATTGTACCTTTGGTATTTATTGCAATGACTGAGTGCTAAGTGGTAGCTTGAAGTTTCTGCATTATACTTGTAGCTGAGTTTGTGATAAAGGAAGCTGAAAATATCATCAAACTTATCACACAGACTTTAAGCTATCATTCTTAAGAACAGTTAATATACACAGTGAGATACTGTAGAATAAGCCTTTTTATGACACTGCTGGAAAGGGGCACGGATGTAATTATAAGTGTGCCTGTGTGGAGATTGTTTGTTCATTTGTTTGTTTTGTTGGGTTTTTTAATTATTATTTGTTGATTGGGGATTTTTTTAGTAGACCGGAATTTAAATACAAAGAAGCACAGCACTCAGTTATGTGCAAATCTTCAGTGTGTTTTTTTACTTGCTGTATTTTTTCTTTTAGGAAAAGTGTTTAAGAGAAAAATAAAAAGGCTCCTGTAAATCCTACTTATATGTCAAGGCCTCTAGAAGAAACATGCTGTGTAGACGAGGTCTCTGTAGAAAACTGGAATAGCCTGAGGTCAAAACTTTCATTGTTAGCAGATTTGGTATGATTCATTGATATTTCAATGAGATAGATATGTAGACGTATCATTCTGTCTTTGAGTTTACAGAGACTACAACAACTCATTAAAAAAAATCGACACCAAAAGGAATAAAGTTGCCAGTTTTGAGAGCAGAAAAGGGACCTTGCACACTGTATAAATGTTATTTAAAAAAAAAAAAAAAAAGAGACTTTGTTCTCTCTGGTCATGGAGAAGGAAAGAAAGGAGTACTTCCTTTCCCAGATTCATTTACCTTCAAGATTTGATAATGGTAATTTCAGGTCTCTTCACAGCAACATGCCTTAGTCCATTTGCAGAAAATACTCAGCTCAAATCCTGAAAATATTTATTTTATTTTTATTAAGACTGTGTATTTTTCTGTCTCAGTTTCATTTCAGGTGAATTCAGTAAATTGAAAACATGAAAATCTAAAATAAAACTATAATTCTGCCCTTTACTCATGAAATCAAGGTTTAATTTTTCTTTAAAGCAGTGGAGATAAGTGCAATTTTGGTGGTGATCCAAAGTTGCAGCATGTTGAACCGAATGACGGCCAAAACCATTCTTCCATAATTGCAGAAAAGAATATATATATCAGGAGATACATACGTACATTAAGGGAAGATTTTCCATAAAGTAATCCAAGTGTCTGAAAAGCACACCACTGACATTCAATGGGACTGGAACTCCTATAGTCTGATTTTGGAAAATCCATGTAATAAGTAATTTTTGTAAGTTTGTCAAAATTATTAATTTTAGAGTAAAATGGCAAAACCAGTTAGTGGCTGTCAACATTTTGATCTGCTCTTTTGTGCATTACGTCAGTATTTTTTTTTTTCTCCAGTCAGAAAGTGCATGCTCCTTATGAGGACTAGTTATTTCTTCAGCGTTCATAGAATTAAATATCTTGAAGGGCTATTTATTCTGTAGAGACCTCTGTATTTGAAAATTTGCTAGGGGTACTTGGTGATCTCTTCTTATACTGGTTCTGAAAGCTCGTATGTGCTATGTTTATTTCTTCCTTAAAAGCAGACTTCATTTGTGCAAAAAGCTCCTGCAAGTGAATGGGACACAGTATTTTTTGCATTTTTTAAAATTGTAAGATTTTGATAGTCTCTTTAGTGTACTAACTTGGAAAAATCTCTCTAGAAGCTAAGGATAAATATGAAGCTTTTGCCTCCAAATAAATGCAACCCTTTTAATTTTGAGATGTCTCTTTAATATATTTTATACAATATTAGCTAATTGATTAATTAAGACTGCTGAGGCTGGGTCCCAGCTGTCTTTAGCTAAGGGGTTGTTGTAGCTGACTACTTCACTGCACAAATTGTTTTTAAGGGAAATGTTTTGTTATGATTTATTTGTTGTTAGCTGTCATTTAAAGAAAGCAAAAAATGTTTTGTGACCTAACAAGCAAACTGAGATTTTTTGTGGCTGTTTTTTTTTTTTGTTGCTTTGATTTTCCAAACACAGAATTTAATCAAGACAGCAGGCAGGAGAATTCTACAATAGAAATAACTGGAAGTTTTCTTCCAACTTACCCATGGAATGTGAGTTGGCCTATGGAATATCCTACAGGCTGGCTTTTACCTCTACTGCCTTTCTACATGATGGTCTCTGACTATTTTTCCTCTTAAAACAGAGGTGGAGCCCATGGCAATTGAGAGTACCAGCATGTGGTAATCTAAACTGAACTTTAAGCCACTAAGAAGCCTGCAAGAGTAAAGCACAGAACTGTAGTGAAGTTACAAAATGATTAGTAAGGAGACAAGAGTAAGAATTCAGGAGCTTAGCTGTGACATTTCTCCTGGCCCCCAGCAAACCAATTGCTGCTCCGTAATGTCATCCTGCATTTAGCTTCTGTGTGATTAAGGAATTTTACATTTTTCATATTTATAGGCTGATATTGTAGAACAGATTTGAAGGCTATGGGTTATAGGAGGTCAGTTCAAATTATGCTATAAGTAACAGGTTTCATCCTGAAAAGTCACATCCTCAATTGCTAGGTACATCCCTAGGTTTTCTTTTTTTTCCTACTTGTTGAAAAGAAAGTTGTAATATTGGTCTGAAGTTCGGCACTACAAAAGTAGAATTTATCTAAAACAATAATAATAAAAAAAATCATTACTAATAGTTAGTAATCAAATAAATGCGATATACACCATTTAGCAATTTAGCCTAATTTTCCTATTTTTAAATGTAGGTGTGTAATCACACCTGTAAATGCCAATTATATCCCTTTATTTCCTTTTGTGTAGACTCAATGAAGTCAAGAGAATCTGCCTATTAAATTAGCATGGTTCAACTAAAGACCTTAATTGTAAGTAAATGTATCAGTTAACTTCTGTAATGCACTTTCATATATCACAATCAAATTAAAGTGTTTTCCAAATAAAGCTTAGCTGATATGAATACCTGCAATTACTTCAACAGAAAGACTGTGATTCCCCAGTGATTCTGTTGTAATATTTTAATTGCTGTGCCTATTCACACTGAAATGTGTGCACTATTTTTTTCATTACGAAAAAGTCTCTGGTAAAAATAATTTTTGCATACTAACATAGATTGAAATTGGATTGCAACTTAAATAATTCAACATCACTCTCTTATAATCTCATTTTCACTGTTCCAGAGGTGATAATGCAAAATATGTGGTTCAATGTTTTCATAAACTTTTACACTTAAGACTTTGTGGTGGTAAAAGGTGAATTAAAAAATGAGAAGTGGAAGGAAGCAATCCCTCGTGAGATGTTTGGTTTAATTTCTTTTGACAAATTTCTAAAATTTCTGTGCCCCAATTATATTACACAGAAACTGAAAGTCAGAACAGATGTTTTACTTATTTTTGCCCTGGTTATGGCCAGGACAGGGTTAATTTTTTCCGTAGCCCAAGGGAGCACTGTTAGGACACAGAGGTTATTCTATACAATCTACTTCATTGACAGGGGCAGGGGAAAGGAGCTCTCTTCCACGGAGGAGTGTTTCCTCCCAGTCCAAGAAAACATGGTGGATGAAGCTGTCCAGTATTCTCTATTATCAGGGTTTTTTTCCCCGTGTGAATAGTTTCTTTTTCTTTTCTTTTTTTGATCTTCTATCATTTGTATTTTTGCTGCTACTGTTTGCTTTCCTATCTCACTGTGGTTTCCAGTAAATTGTTCTTATCTCAACCTGTGATCTTTGTCTTTTGTGCCTCCAATTCTCAACTCCATCCCACTGCAGTGGGAACGGGGAGGGTAAAATGGGGGAGGGAGAGAAAGCATCCTGTGGTTTTGGAGTCTCAGCAGGGGCACTGAATTGTGGAGAATCATTCCTAAACCACGATGATTTGCAAGTAAATCTCTCCTGTATGTACTCATTTAAAGCATTACAGGTCTTTCATATGTGAACCCTATTCCATTCCCTGTTGATAGCTAAAGTTACAAAAATTGCATCTTTTTGGCACCAACAGAAACTTCAGTACTGTTACCTGCATGATATTTGCTCAATCTTTGACTATACAACTGTGATCATTATTTCTGTATGAAAATATAGGCTAGAAAGGTGTCATGTTGATCACTGAGTTCTGATGCCCTCAGTCCACAACCATGCAACAGATGTCTCAGTTAGGAGATCTCACAGAGTCATCATTCCTCTCTACATGGGACCATAATACCACATGAGAAGTAAATGTTTTCTTCCCAAAAACTCTGATGAGAGTAGCATTATTAAATCATTAAAAACAACAAATCTATTTCCTAACCTCTGGAAGTGGACTGGTTTCTTATAATTAACTGAAAGTCTCAGTTAATTCAGGAAACACACTTCTTATATCTTCTGATGCTTGTCTTCCATATCGGTAACTAAATAACAGAAATTATACAGCTTTATGTTATACTGCAAATTTTGGTGAAAACTTGTACTAGCTAGTTTTATTAATTTTAACAAAACCCCATAAATTTTAACAATTTTACCAAAATTGTGTGGACTATTTCAGTTTGTCCACTCAGATTTCAAAGAGCTCTACACACTCTTCCAGGTTCTTTTATTCAGCAATTTTAAAAGCATTTTCACTGTAAACTGACTTTATTTTCAAATCAAAATCCCCTCTACATTAAAACTGTTATTCAGTTATCATATACATATTCCCATTTAAAATTTGTTTCACAAGTACACAGTTCTTATTCAAAGAAGTTTCTAACTAAGGACTTGTTTTGTGGGGATACAAGAATGGGCTGCAGGCAGCCTCGACTTTGATAAGTTACAGCTGTATCTGTGGGAAGAAAGAAAAACAACTTGGAATGCAGGTGTGTGTTGATTTCTGTAACAAGAAGCATGTGAGTAACATAAGAGAAAGGTATAAAAGGTTGTGGTAAGGGTAATAAAGGGCTGATGCCTGCTGATGTGTGCTGATGTGTGCTGATGCCTGCCACCCTCTTCTACATCAGTCTTTTGCCCACGATCATTGTTTCATTGGGCTGCTCTGTCCAGCAGAATGTGCACTGAATTCAGATGAGAGCTGTGTGTGAGGCGTTTGAAGGTAAGGCCTGGTGAGAGGCATTTCAGCATGGAAAAGGTATACTTAGAAGGATGCAAAACTGTATTTTTTGTAGGTATCTTGGATGAAAAAAATCTTTGTAAGAATTTCTGGAACAAATCAATTTAGCAAGGGATTTCAGAGCTTTAGGGTTACATTTTACAACAAAAAGATTTCCTGAAGTTACCTAATTGTATGTAAAATCTAATTTTATCATTAAAATGCAGGAAGGATGGTAGTATTCCAAACATCTTGATGCTACTGCTGTTGTCTAAGTGCAGTGTTCAAAAACCCAAGCAACAACAGTCAACTGAGGATAAAAGTTTGTTTGGCTTCCACCATCATTTCAAATATCTTTTTAGTACAGCATGGAGGTTTTCCAATGCCCATAATAATCTCTGTTACTTACTTAGTCAACAAAATAAGCAATGCATTTGAGCTAAATAGTATCACTATGATTTCAGAATGATTAAATACTGTATAATTTTCAATGGACTGAACAGATTTTTTGCACTTGAAACTTACATTTGGCTCTTCCTTAGGCTTGCAATGAGGTGCTGATGCCTAACCACATTTTGCTACACCTCTTGGATATGTAGCCTAACTAATTACTATTTAAAAATGTGTGACTAGTACACCTCTTATCTCACCTTTCATTGAGCTGTCACATTTTAAGTTGTTATCAACTGAAATGGCTTCTGAAAGAGACAGTTTTTCCTCTTCCCTGTCCTGCACAGCTGGATGCTTTGCACCCACAGGCATATTAACATGACCACGTGGTGAACAGGATCAGGCAACTAACACAGGTCAAACCTGATGTATTTGGATGATTTCTTTTAGCAGTAGTTAATTTTCAGATTCAGCTTCCTGCCTGGCTGTACAAGCTCTATGAGGGGAAAAAAAATTTTGGAGAGTCATAGAAATGACAGAGGCAAGATGACGTTTTTTAGTAGCAGTGCAAGATAATAATGATTACAGTGCTTGTGATACTGGTATCTGCATGAAGATTTACAGAGTCTGTATTAATTTCACTTTATTTCCTCTTGCATTTTACTGAATATACAATTAAATCAATTTGTGTTGGGACACAGTGAGCTGCAAAATCAACAAAAAGGTAGAACACACAGATCTTAACCAGAGAGGAAGGGCCAGTGTGGGACCAAGGCTTTTTAAATATTCTTTCTTTCATAGGAGCAAGCCATGAGCTCAGATCTATCTTGCACCTCTCTTATTTTGAGTCTTGGAGGAAAGAGAAAAACTGATACTAGTTATAAAATGAAAAAATAAACTTGGTTTCACATACACAATTGGACCTGTAGACTTCATCCAGTGCTGTATAAAACAGTCATAAACCTTGAAGCTGCTCAATACAGAACAAAACTGTCCCATCTAAACTAAGTTTTAAAAGCTCAGTATTCATAACAGAGATATAATTAGCACAGCTATCTATAAAGAGCAGATAACAATCCGTTAAAGATCTATCTTTAAACTTCAGTATTTTCTTTTCATAGAAAGGCCAATGTCTTTGTTTCAAGCAAAGGTGACTGATGATGGTGTATGTGTAAGTATTATATTGAAATAGTGTCCTTCTATATGATTTTTGACTATGTATATTTACAGACACTAGATGCAAACATGCAAAAAATACATCTCTTAATGGTGTTTAGGTTCCAGTGCAGATGTTTTGTCAACTTGGAAAGAATAAAGGAAGTGATTTAACAGTTCCTTGCTATCTAAAGCTTCAGCGATTTTGACAGGATGAATTTTTATATACTGTGTCTGTTTAAGACTTTTACTGAAATGATACATACAGGTTACATACAGGATCTTGCTGAAGAGAAAATTCTTTTCTGAGGATGTCATTTCTCTGAGAAATGGGTGATAAATGCTAATTAAATAAAGCAGAGTAGACTGCAATATGTAGACTCTGTGATCATAATCACCAGCATAATCATGGGCTTTTGCATATTTGAGATTAGAACTGGTCAGGTTTTAGTGTAAAAAATGCAATAATTCAGTTTTGAAAATGTCACGTCAAATCATCTCTGACAATTGTTAAACATCATTTGCTTTGCAAATAACCAGAAACAGAATTACAATATTTATCCTAGACAGCACAATTTGAAACTCAATTAAAAAAAAATGAATCTAGCAAAGTGTTCAGAAGAGCTAGCTATATTGGGAGAGAACAAAAAATGTGGCAGAGAAGGACAGGTAAAGCTCCATAAGATGATGCATTTATTTTTAAATTTTTTTTTTTTTCTGATAAGTCCTTACATCTCAGGGACTTTGTGAGGTCAGACTTAGCTGAAGTTGAGGCTTACCCACCAATCTTTTCTTTAGATTTTCAGATTAAGTGGCTAAAGGTTTGAGGATAATTAACTAAATTGGATCATTTTCTGCTTTACTTTTTAATGCGGGGCTCAAGTCATTCACCCTACAATTAATTTAGTTTTCTTCCCTTTCTTCAGTCTGGACTAGCTCTTTAATTTCTACAGTGTGGGCACAGAGGAGAATTTTACTTAACAATGCCTTGGCAGGGAGCAAGTACTGAGGTCGAGGGAGGACCAAGGTGCTGGTTTCTACAGGGTGAACTCTACTGCTTCCCAAGGCTTCATGACCATTTCCTGGCATCTGAGAAGCTCAGCCGTGGTGGCCACTCTCCAAGGCACAAGGTATTCCAATTCAAATCTATAGAAATTTAGGGGCGCAGGAAAAAAAACCTCTAAAAATTGCTATCTGGTATAGCTAAGTATATTTGCTATATCAACTTTCATCAGGCTTTTGACTGTAAAATCATTACCAAAGCCCTACCAAAGCCTGTAAACAACTGGGATATAAATGAAGTTTCACAGGATGTCCAGAGGCAAGACAGACATGCAGATACTATCACCTCATTTTGGCAGTCAGGCTGATGTATCATGTCTGCTGCAGGAAAGCAAATTGTGCTTCCTTTCCCCTTCCCTTCTCTTCTTAATTTTTTACCAGTCAGACTAGCTGATCCTGCAAGTCAACAACAGATTAATTAGTGCCTTCATTTTAAGCTACAGTAGCCTTTTAGAATGGTTTCTTGCCAATCAGTTTGCATTTAGATACTACGTGCTGTGCTGTCTTTTCTTCTCTGGAAAATAGTGTGGCTAATCTCTTTCTCTCCCTAGTTATACTTCTCTGCATGGATAGGCAGTCTTCTGGGAAGGTGTGAGCCCTCAGGGGCTCTACATTCACATATTTCATGGGACATAGATTTGTTTCCCTTCCTGAGTATTAGGGAGATAGCAGCAGTTGCTCCAGTCTTTATTAAGTTGAACTAGGTATTTTGAACTCATGCACATAGTGTGGTTCTCCAGACTTCCCTCAGAAATAAAGCAAGGTGCAATAAACCATGATAACCCTCATGGTTTTAGGGATGCAAGTTTCTAAAGTGTCCCCAGAAGTCCTTCAGCATTGAGTCAGTTGCCTGAAGGTATATATCCATCTTTAGCCTCACAGGGTTCAGTAGTGGCCAAAAATTGCAAATATCCGGACATGGATATATGGCCTAAAACAGCAGGAGGTAATGTTCGCAGTGCACACTGGCAGTCTAGTAACAAAGAGACTGATGTTTTTTGAAGGAGAGGGAAGCAGACAAGTCTCTGTCAGAAGACCTAAATGCTGAAGGAAACCAGATATCTTGAATCTGGTTGTAGATTGTGTCCGTAAGTACCCTAATGAGAGTTGAGTTCAGCTTGGACAAAGCTGTCTGATGCTGTGTAAGTGATTAATGAAAACCATAGAAGTCTGGAGTTATGAAGAACAATTGTTTTAGACTTTGATTACCACCAGGTTCATACTGAATTAGGAATTACAACACCTGACAGTTTGCAACAGTGGGGAGCATTTTCTCAAATCAAGTGTTCTTGGAAAGTGGATGTTAATGCTGAAGAATGTGTATTGGCTCCTAGGGAAGGACTTTGACTGCTGCCATTCCTAATTTAAAGCCTTGCAATTGATGTTCTTCTCAGAAAAGTAGCACAAGGTAAGATGCTACACGTAGGTACAGGTGTCCCTCGTGCTAAATCTCCTGTCAAGTACAGAGGGAATTCCTGACAGGAAGGGAAGTGCTCTGCTGTGAAAAAGGGAAATTCTTCTGTCTCTTGGGGTAGGCTTGGGATACATATTTGTCATGGGTTAAGGAGATGGATGTGTGCTAGGACAGTGGATGTGGGATGCTAGGCATCAAGCTCTAGCATGTTTTGGGAAGATAAAGCTGTGGATGAATAATGAATGATGTAGATTCCAGATGGAGCTCAGATGTGATTTTAAAAGAAAAAGGGTAAGCTAAGTATTTCGAAAGTAAAATGTAGAGCTTCGTATAAGCCTTGGTTGTGGCCTCGCATTGTCTAATATTGGTTCTGGTTGCCATGGTCATTTTCCATTTATGTGGCCCAGAGTAGTTTTTCTGCAGGAGGCTCTGATTACACATCAGCAGAAAAGAGTGTAACTTCCTTTTCTCAAGACCACAGAGGGAAGAAAAAAAAAGTAAAAAATTCAGATTTGCCTCTGTAAAATCATATTGTTTTATCCAAATGGGACCTATTAATGTCAAGTAAATACTATTTATTTTTGGGACTAGAGTTTTAAAAACCTTGTTGTGATATAGAGAACAAACTGTATCAATAGCAAAAAGTTACTTGCTTCAAGTATAAATCATTTTAAGATCGTTATTTGTTCTTTACAAACAATTTTAGCTCTGTTGTGTTTCTCTGAAAGGATTACATGGTGTGTTATTTTTAATCAGATCTGCAGTTTCATTTTACTTTGTGTTGAGAGGGTGCAATCAAACATATAATAAACAGTGTCACATTCACATTAATGATGATCCAGCAAATTGAGGCATTTTACTCTGTAGTTCAGTTGTGTTTTGTGGTTAAGCAGTAAAGTATTATTTGAAATTATAATAATTTCAAAGCTTTCTTCAGGATTTATGTGTTTGCCAGTAATCTTGACTTGATGAATTGATAATCAATGGTTAAAACAAATATCCTGAGCTCTATCATTATTTAAAGCTACTTGTGTATCTCTATTCATTTAATTTTATGTGCACTGATGAGAAAGGTGTGCACAGAACATCAGAAAAAACTATTTTTATGAGAATAAGTAAGAGGAACTGAGAGAGGTGAACATGAATTTAATTCACTGAATAAAAATCTTGGGAGAAAATCTGTTCCTCTGCAGTTATGGTAATGTGAATGGGAGTTATTTACATATATTAGGAGGCCTGTTTTCCCCAGAGATCATACACCTTGTATCAGTTTCTGCTTAAATAGGCATCTTAGAGTAGTTCTTTCCCCTTATTCAGATATGGGAAGGCAGAGAGGAAAATTAATTTCAGATGGCTTTAAGCAAATGTTAGAAAGGTTAACATTCACAGACTTCTAAATATCTTTTGGGCAGCTGACATTTTCAAATACTAAGCTTTTTCCTTTAGCTGAGTTACAGTGCTGGGCAGAAAGCAATGGATGTGTGAAATGAAATATGCCATTCAAATACTGAAAAGAAGAAGAAAACGTCTTGTAACTATTACAGAGAATAAAAGGTAAAATTGAAAGCCTCTGCTACAAGCTGAGTGTTCTGTTTGAGGCATTTCACATGGATTTGATATATTTTACGTATGAGAAATGCTTGGAAACTTTTTTCTTTCGCTAAAATATCTCCAAAAGTAATTTATTTCCAGATAAGGAAATTGCCTATTCAAATGAGAGAAAGATGTGGTTTAAAATTCCACAAAACCACATTGCAAGATGAACTTGAACAGCAGGCATCATTACTAGCTGGACTAACGTGTCTGAGTACCACTTTGGATTCAAGAGGGAGCCAATCTGTTAATTTTTTTGCTTTAAAACTGAATTGCCTGTAGTGTGCATCTCTACAGTATGGAAACTGGGTATGCATTACCAACATGCATTCATGTATGTAAGATACATAAATATTGTTCCAAACAACAGATTGTTGCTGGAATAAAAATAATAAAAAGATGATATTTCTTACTCCAGTGCAAATACTTGCCCATCATTGACCTAATTCAATATAATGTGATAAGCACTTTCCCAGCAGCACTGCAGCAAAATATGTTGAATAAATCAATTTGTACCATGATTTCAGTTACCTTTGCAACACAAAATAGGTTTTGCCTAGAGAAACATGACTATCCAAATGTTGATATCTCCAGTAAGATGGATTTGCTAATCAGATGTGAACATCTTTTCAGCCTCCTACAAAACTAAAGCCTGTGCAGTGGTGGTATGTTTACCAATGCTCTTGATAACTCCTGTGCCTTTTAGCCTTCTTCAGCCACATTTAACAAAGGAATAGATGTCACTCAGCAGTGGGACATTGCAATGATTTTGACTTAATTTATCCATGTACCAAAAAGGAAAAAAGGGAGCTAGTACTACTAGAGGAATGTGCTGCTAGAGGAAACTGAGGGGATTTTAGGAAGGATTTTGTGATATAAGTCTGCTAAATTATGACAAGCAGGGGATAAGGATGTAGAGAAAATCTGTCATTACTGTTTAATTGGGAACTGCCAGAGGAGAACTGAAGAATTGCTGTGGGGTTGTTTTAAGGATAGGACGGAGGTGAGATGTTGTTTTATTTCAGTGAAAATAGGCAGAGGAAACATATGGGAAGGTGGACATATGTCTGTGACAAACCAGGTTTAGCCATAGTTTTATCATTAATGGGACAGTTCAGTAATCTTTATTCATAAGACAATGATAATAACAACAGTGCTGATATCAAGGAATCATAGAGTGACTTGGGTTGGAAGGGCCATTAAAGATCATCTAGTTCAACCCCACTGCCATGGGCAGGGACACCTTCCACTAGACCAGGTTGCTCAATATTGAAAGCAGGAAACAAAATAAAGGTGAATTTCTCTCCTACATTCAAAATCTAACACATGGGCTGTTCATTAGAACCACATAAACTCAACTTGGCATTTTATTTCAGGAATGATTAATCCTTATTTTAAACATCACTGCATAAAAACACAGCCTTTGTAGCAAGTGCACATGCCAAGTATCTTCTCAGCCATAATTACTAGGCTACCAAAGTGGCCTTTTCATGTGTTTACTCACCCTGTTCATTAAATTCTTTGCTGAGCAGTAAAAGCAGTTCCAACAGAAAACTGAGGAGCACCATACACATAGGATGTGGTATCACGGTCACAGCCTAAAAGTGGGTGGGTTCTTTGGTTACTTAACCAAAAGAATGGTTCTGATTCCTGGTGATGGAATCCTTGAACTCTGGAAAAATGAAGGTATTTCACATTCCTGTTTTTCTCTGCACATTTTCTCTAGGAGTTGCACCTTCTGCCGATGGATATCTCCATGTTTAGTATCAAAGACAGCTCATTATTACTGTGAACACTGTAGAGAGCTCTGTTACCCACTCTGGTATTGATTCTGCTGGAGGCATAGAGACCTTTGCTGAATTTGGCTCTGTATGTCTTTTCCAGAGCTACATTTCTATTCAAATCAGATGAACCCAGTAAGAAGAATTTTGTTTTCTAGAAATTCACAAATGCTTCCAATTACTTTTTATAGGAATCTATTTAAACTGTTAAGATTATGAGACCAGACACAGTTTCTTTCCTTCCTTGGTATATGTATCAAAAGTAAAGATAAATCATGGTGCCTGTAGATGTGAGTAAAATACAATGAATAACTATCAAGACTTAAACTTAATTCATTCATATATCCCTTCTTTTTATGGCTAATTGTGATTCAGTGTTTGTGTGTTGACTTCTTAGAGATTAAAAAAATCCAAGTTTTGGCTGTGATTTGACAGTATGTCAGCTAGTATTTCCTCTCCACACTTTCTTTTCAACAGTGCTAACTGAAAGGACAAGATCTGATAAATACATATTTTTAAAAAAACATGTATTTCACATACAAGGTGAAGAATACCATTTGTATAAAACCTGAGAAATACTTTAAACCTCATATCCTCTAAGTTAATTAAGTACATAACTCACAGCAATAGATTTAAGCATACACTTAAATATTTTGTTGAATTATGCTCTACATATAACTGAACATATGTCTAGTTCTTGGGAGCAGGAGCATTAAAGAGTGACAGCAGGCTAGACTTAGAAATTGAATGCTGTCAGAACAGCATAACTCAGTGAAAACAATATACAAGTAACACCAAAGCAGAGTTGTGTGACAAAAGCCTCTGTGGATGTTGTTGGGGACTGAAAAGGAGAAGCCAGTCAAAATATTTTTGTCCTATGGCAAATAGAGACCTACTGAAGCTGAAATATTTAATAATAAAATGTCTAAGATGAAAGTGAAAGTTGCTATCAGTAATCTTCGCTTTAGTGAAAAATAACCGAGGTTAATTTTCAGCACCAAAATGTTCTCTCATTTTTCACTGCAATAAAAACAAATCCTTTCATGGGATTCCCCTGTTCACCTTCATGTTTGTGCTCTGCTCACCTCAGAGAAGTCTGGAACCTCAGTCCACATTCTACCTAAACACTGCAGTTACCGTCTCATTAACTATCACAGGGTTTAATTTTTAAGTTCCACAATGAAATCTGAATAACTTCATTGTTTTAATTATTTTAGTAGTGATTTTGTCCCAGAAGCTAAGGTTTTTTATGAATTTTGCATTAAGTCTTACATATGGTTTATAAAATTCAAGTATATGAAAGTGCTTATGGGGGGGAAGTCTAAGCTTGAGCGTACTGTCTGTGGCTTGAGGGCAGTGGGAGTGGCAGAGGGAGTGGTCAATTTTTTCTTCTGTTCCAAAAGTTGCATATTCTTATCTGTTTAAATTTTGCTGTCCCTTTTCCTTTTGCAGATCTATTTATCTGCTTGGATTTCCTAACTACAGGTATCTTACTGCCTCAAAGTCCTCTAAGTTCAGTCACACCTGTACTTTGTCAGACTTGTTCTACTCATCTGTATTACTTAAAAAAATAATATAAGGAGACATGGGGCTGGACTTTGCTGTACTTGTTTCTAAAATTCTTTCTTTCTGAGATCAGTGAGAACTGATGCAGAACATGCAGCATTGGAGAGAAAAGGACTTTAGCTCTGTACTTGCTTTAAAGCCCTTTGAAAGTTGCCGTAACTATGCTGAGATTATGGAAATTGGATACATGATCTCTTACACTGAAAAGAATGCACTGTAACTGCATATATGAGATCAGTTAGTAATTGTAAAGTATATCCTGCATAGTTTTAGGACTAGATTTACTCGTTTTTACAGTTTTGGTTCAGCATATATCTGTCTTGTGCAGCCTTTCATAAAGCTTTCTTCCTGTGCAATAACCACTAGAATGTGCTTATAGCTTAGCAGGATGCTATCAATTTTAAAATCCTTCCCTGCATTTTACTGCTACCTTTGCCAATGGCACTGCAAAAATGCTGAAATTTTATGTGACTAAGGGAACAAGACTCCTCTTTGGGATAGGTTTTTATTTCTTGAAATATATATTGTATCAAATTAATAAAGTCTTGTCTGACAAGAATTCTCTGTATGAGGTTGATAAGGAATTGGAATACAGTGAATGTACTCTTTTATTTAATTTTGCATTCTAGAGCAATATTACAACAAATTTAACTCTTAATTGACTTAGCATCTGATGCAGGATTTCTTCTTGTCATTTTTTACTACATTTTGTCTTTATAATTTTATATTTCTGTTGCGTTATTATAGCAAGTTTACACTATCTAAGCCTTTTCTTGTTTCTGACATTTCTATTTCTGTCTAGAGTATTGCATTTGTATGTTATCTGTAACAGTTTGGGGACGTTAGAGCAGTTGAGACACTAAGAACCAACATGACCTTTTAAGTTTTATTTTTGTTGAAAAGAGTGCAATACACAAAACCAGAAAACATTATTTTAGAAACAGCAATGACTTCAAATTGATTTTCTTTTAAGACTATCCAAGATCCACATGGCTTCACAAGGGGAGATTCTTGCTTGTAAAACCTGATTTGCTTCTATGACAGAGTAACCAGGTACTTGATCTAGAAAGCCAGTAGATCTAATAATTTTGGACTTCAACAAAGCTTTTGATACTGTCTCTCACAGTTTCCTTATGGACAAAATATCTAGCACTCAGCTGAGTAAGGGCGTTACACAATGGGTGAGCAGCTGGCTCACAGGTCGGGCACAAAGGCTTATAGGGAATAGAGTAACATCCGACTGGCATCCAGTCACTAGTGGGGTTCCGCAGGGCTCCATCCTCGGCCCAGTTCTCTTCAACATCCTCATTAATGACTTGGATGTGGGACTTGAGGGGATACTGAGTAAGTTTCCCAGTAACACTAAACTAGGAGGAGCTGTCATCTGCCTTGAGGGCAGAGGGGCCCTGCAGAGAGACCTCAACAAATGAGAGAGCTGGGCAATCACCAACTGCATGAAGTTTAACAAGGGCAAGTGCTGGATTCTGCACCTGGGCTGGGACAATCCTGCTTGTGTGTATAGACCAGGGAACAAGAGGCTGGAGAGCAGTGCTGTGGAAAGGGACCTGGGGGCCCTGGTCAATGGCAAATTGAATATGAATCAGCACTTCCCTGGCAGTCAGGAGGAACAACCATGTCTTGGGGGGCATCAGGCACAGCACTGACAGTTGAGCAAGGAAGGGGATTGTCCTGCTCTGCTCTGCACTGGGGCGGCCTCACCTCGAGTGCTGGGGGCAGTTTTGGGTGCCACAACGTAAAAATGGCATTAAGCTATTAGAGTGTCCAAAGGAGGGCCACAAGGATGGTGAAGGCCTTGAGGGGAAGCCTTAAGAGGAATGGCTGAGGTCACTTGGTCTGTTCAGCCTGATGGAAACTGAAGGGAGACCTCATTGCAGTCTCCAACTTCCTCGTGAGGGAACAGGAGGGACAGGTACTGACTGCTTCAGTCTCATGACCAGTGAAGGGATTCAAGGAAATGGCATCAGTCTGAGTCAGAGGAGGTTTAGGATGGATATCAGGAAAATGTTCTTCACCCAAAGGGTGGTTGGGCACTGGAACAGGCTCCCCAGGGAAGTGGTCACAGCACCAGCCTATCTGAGTCCAAGAAGCATTTGGACAACATTTTCAGGTACAGGGTGTGACTCTTGGGGTGTCCTGTGCAGGGCCAGGATTGGCCTTGATGATCCCGATGGGTCCCTTCCAACTCAGCATATTCTATGACTCTCTGATTCTATGATTTTTTTTTTCCATTATAATTTGTACTTTTACACTTTGTCATTAAAAATTGTTCTCGTGTTTGTAGGTGAGTTGTGAATGGCACTGATTACTGGGCTATGATATTAGGATTGTAATATATTATATAGTGTGAGGATGCCTGGAATGTCTTGATGTCTCAGAAACTTTGAACTGACACAAAAAATATATGCCCAGAATGACTTGTGTGTGTGGATAAAATTTATCTGTGAGAAGAAAAAAGAACAAAAGGTATTAATTGTTTGAGTCGGAGTGTTAAATTTTTTTCTTTAGAACATAGTTTGTTTGGTGGCTGTACTAGCTCCCATTGAAATCAATAAATAATATGCGAGGGAGTTTGTATTTTGATCTAATTTCTTACAGATAGGCTAGCAACCCTCCTTATTCTGGTTTTGATGTAAAATGGTGACTTCCTTTTACAGTTGGCAGATCCATGCTTTTTTAAGTTATAACAGAAAGTTATGCATTCAAATGTGATTGGAAAGTCTATTTTAACTCTCAACAAAGAAATCGTCTTTGCCTAAAAGCTATAGGGAGATATCTCCTATGGTCACATATTTTGTATGATTTTCCCTTGTACAAAAATCCCTCTTAAAAAGTTCAGAATTCTGTAAGCATAGATGAATATGTCTGGGTTTTAGCTTAGAGTTCGAAGTTCAGAATGGACAGATTTCTTTGCTTTGGTATATGCAATTGCAAGCACTCTCTTTAGTTACTAACCTACACAGTATCACAATTTTAAATTTTAGTGAGCTTGCCCACGTTTGACACCGGGCTTATGTGTTTAGCGATTATATGTGAAAGCAATTCACTCAGCAATTTTCTTTTGGGTATTTGAGCACTGCTCAGATTTGGGGTTTCTGCCTTTATTGGTTTCCAGTAGGTGGCATCAGTGCCTAATAAAGCTCTGTGAACCTTTTATAGTCGGAGTGGTTTTGTATGTCATTCAAGACAAAATGTTATTTCAGTACCAACATATATTACTAATTAAAAGAAATTAAAACTTTTTACTTAAATTGTGGCTTCTCAAAATAATTTTTATTTCGCTTCCTGCTAGACTCTAGCAGTTTTTTAGTAACAAAATTCTTTAAGAAAACCTTGTAATCCATCTGGATTTGTAAAACCAGATCTGCCCATTCTCAAATAATACTCTTGCTTTCGCTTCACCATTTCTAGATGTTTCACAGTTATGAAACACTAAATTTAATAGCAAACTTAAAGCAAACAAAAGAGGTAAACGTGTAATTTCTAATTCAAAATTAGAGGTATGGAAGAAATAAACTACACTAGCGCATTGGATTGGCTAGAGATTTTGATTGTTTCTTATTTGGTCCAGACGAACTTTTAATCAATAATATAGTCACAGTTCTAACCCAATACTATCATAGGCATGTTACTAGTGTATAGTGCAGACATGTTCTCTGGACACTTCCACTCCCTTCCCCTAACATATGTGATATTAAGTTGCTGATTCTCCAGCTGATTAGTAAACCATAGCCAAGTAAGCTTTCCCTTCTTTTTTGAAATGGCTGTTAGTCACAGATTCCCAAAGAATGATACGTACAGAAATGCTGGACTCCAGTCTGTCTATCAAATTTGTCTGGAATTCACTAATGCATTTAAAAATTATTAGGGGTTTACTGGCAGATAGACAGCAAAACAGCATAATCTCACTTTTTTTTTCTTCCAGGACAAAAAAATTCAAGCTCTCCAGTCCTTGGGAAAAAATTGACATATGCAAATACATTTCCGTGAAGAAACACTTGCAAACGATTAGTTTTAGTATTCTGGGTTGGACAGGTCCTGATTCTCAGGAACAGTACCCTGATTAGATTATGAAATTCTAGGGAACGACAAAAACATATGGCACCATTTATTTATAAATCTTTCATAAAAGCTAATGCTTTGGCCACCCAACAAACTTTCTAGTGCATGTAAGCCTTGAAATGTTATTAGAGGAAACACATCCATATGATTCCACTGCCTATATGGAGAAGCTCACCTTAGTTGCAGGCTATATCCCTTAGATAATAGAGATATCAGTGATTAACAGTTGCCTCTGTGGAATTCTTAAACCTAAATCTCTGACACTCAGCAATCTCAGAGTAATAACTGACTGTCTGGAGGTGCTGACTTCTGGCTGGGGGATTACATACCTTCCCAGACATGATTACAGCTATCAGTAACAAGGATGTGGCAGGAAGTTAAATGGATGGATAGGGTATCAGTCTGAAGGGGTGGTAGGAAAAGGTGGTGACATGGTGTTATACTCCTGGCTGGGGACAGTAAAATGGAGGCTTCTGTAGGGTCCTAGTGCAGTTAGAGAATGCAGGGCATGAAGGTTATGGTTTCCTTATATGTGGGAAAAGGAACCAATCCGGGACCCAAATGCTCTGAACTTCCCAGTACCAAGAGCTGTGAGCACCAGTGTTCCGTAGGAAGACTGTAGTGTTTACTGTAGGCTCATAATATACAGAAAAACTTGGAAACTTGCATTAGAATTATTTAATCTAGCAAGCCTTGTTTTTATACCTTTTCTGATTGCTTCAAGCTTTGGCATCTGAAATTTTTGACATGCTGATATTTAATCCTTGCAGTTTTCAGTTTTGCTAACAAAGCAGAATAAGACAAATTATTGTAAAAGCTGCTGGTTACTTTATAAATTCCATTCTAAGCCCAACTATTTCAACTGTTATTCGTGAAATAAGAGGAATTTCTCAAAAACTGTGGTAATAGCAGCCCTATCTATTTCATGTCCTGAATCCAGAATAATGCAGCAAAGATGCCATAGGGAGTTAGATTTGGAATACAACATGAAGCAAAGACTTCAAAGAGTATTATTATACTCCTACATGAATATTCCCATATACAGTGTACTGTGCAGCTACCTTGTACATTATGAGCACTTAGGAGATAAACTACTGATAAATAATGAAAATCCATCCTCAAGTATGTGCAAAGTCTTGAGTGTAATTAGGAATAGGGATGACACTGGACAGAGACAAGTTAAAATAAGGATGTAAAAAGGAAAAAGAAAATGAACACCAGATATTGTACTATAAATGTAATGCTGTAGCTAGCAGAAAAGACACAGTAAGAGCTCTTATGTGACAGTGATTCCATCTGAAAATCAGTCAAATGGGAAAATGTAAAGTGAATATGGTAATACAGAGATTGATTACATTGTTCAGAGCAAAAATAGATAAGTGAGAGAACCTCACTGAATTATCTGCTGGCTTTTTCTCCTCCCTTTCCTCCAGATGGAATGGATTTTGATTTTCATTTTGTATTCAGTATTTTATTTTTATTTTTAATTTTTGTTCAAGGGAAGCAGTAAGAAACCTTCTTTCATTCAGAAGTGCAGAAGCTGTGATCCTGCTGGGGAAATGTTCCAAAGCTCAGCTTCTGCTCCCTTGGAGCACTGGCTGATTGATTGCTCAAAGTATCTGCATAATGGTGTTAGTCTTCTGGTAGTACATCAGACTAAATCAATTAAAATTCACATGAGTGCTATCTGTTGCACAAGGCAGTTTTATACTTAAAGTGAATTAACAGACCAGGTCTGTTCCTCCATGTCTTTGAAGATATCGGTAGTAAAATAATAATTCAGAAAGAAAAAGCTACTTAGTTTGATACAGGTAAAGTTATGCAACTGGATAGTGGACCATTTTAGATTTCTTAAGAATTAGACTTTGTGATCTTCTAAATGGTGATCAACATGATTATATGAACGTTTTTATTGACCTATACTTCACAGTGTTGAAGAACCCCAAGGAACAAGTAGAATCAGAAACATATTGTCAGAAGTACAGTCTTTTAATCCCAGGGATTATTTGAGGTTTAAAATGAGCTGTAATATATGGAAAGAAAATCCTGATGTATGGTTTCTTGGCAGATCTCTGAACTAAATCCGCATATCAGGAAAATTATATTTGGAATCTGCAAATGAAATATGGAAACTATTCTCTACTGAAATTGACTATGTATACAGTTTCAAGCAGGATATCTGGAAGAAGTATGTATGTCGTTAAAGTAAACATATGTTCAATGTAATTTCTGAATATACCTTGCTAGAATATTGGCATGTGGAAGGCTGTAAGCACAAATATGCTCCACTGAAACCAAGTCTGAGTATATTGTTACTGTGCACAAACAGCAGCAGTATCACCTGTGTTGATTCAGAGTCTTATGTCTAAAAGCAGAATAAAATTAAGGCAATGACTGTGTTTATATTCTGTAAAAAGGTTTTCCTTCATCTGTAGCATGATGTCAACATCATAAATTCCCTTTTCATCCTCAAGGATAGAGGCAGTATATGGCCAGTGTTAATGCTTAAGTCCAGGAAATCAGAAGTGTTCCCACATTACACAGTCTTAATGTAGCTTAAAAGTCAGCAGACTGTGTTGAGGAGATAAGATAACATAAATAAAACAGTTTTGTTCTCTTCAGCTTGCTTATCTGATTAAGTATAGGTCAAAATTCTCTAAGTGATTAAAAAATAAAGATCTACAATATTCAACTGCTGAAACAGCACATCATGCCATTTCTTAGAGACGAGCATATATATGACATATAGAAAGTCTACACTCTTTGCATATAAACAAGCATCTGAAACACCTAGTTGGAATACCTTCTTAAGCAGCTGTCATTCAATAATCATAACTTTGTCAGTGCTTTCTATCACTGCTTATCTTTGTTAGTTGTTGCTCCAGCAGTTTCAAGAGGAGGACATGCCTCAGAGCATTCACAAATGCTTAACACTTCCATTTCACAGAGTTTTCTTCTCCATTCTTTGATGTCAGAAGTGTGTGCTCTCCATCAGTAGTGTAGGGAGGAGTGACAGTCCCTCAGCTTTCCTCTATCCTCCTGAGAAGCTCTTCAGCAATCTGTCCAAAATGGTACCACCAGATGCCCTGGTCCCTGGAGCCACCCAGGGCTCCTCCTCAGCAAATGGCCAAGCAGGGAATCCGACAAGATGGCTCAGGCCCGGCTTCCCATGTGTCAGTTCTGCATTGTCTGGTCACTGGTATCACAAGATGGTGTGTCCATGTCTCTCCATTCCCTACAGTGACCTCTAGCTGCTCCACCACTGGGTACATCCCCTTAGTGGAAATTTGCCTGCACCATTTGAGACAGAGTGACTGATATTTCCAAACCTCACAGGTGAAGTATCAATTCTTCATGCCTGATACATTTTCACAAGGTAATTCCTCTCTGACTGACTTCCATCTGTTGCTTTTTTTTTTGCCTCCAGCTTCTGCTTGCTACTTGGTTCTCTTTTTGGGAAGCATCAAGTGATATGTTGCCATATTTGCATGTTTTATGTTCATCCCTGGTCTCAGCTTTTTACTTAAAGGAGCCAACAAAAAATATTTTTCTTTGCATTTGCTGCTCTCCTTTTTTTCAGATTAAAAATTAAAAAAATCCAAACCCACAAACCCAAGCCCATAGCAGTTAGCTCAGCATGCAAACCACACCTGATCTAGATCATATTTGTGGTAATTATGGAACTCAATTTTCATACAAATGGATCTCCCTCAAAACTTTTTGCATACCTTCTATCAGCTCACTAAACACTTTACATAATGCCATATTTCTAAAGAACAGAATACTTTCCTAACCCTGGTGGCAGCACTGGGAGTAAATACTTTGTCCATTTTTTTTCTTTCATTTTCTGTGTGAGAGAGTTTGGATTTAAAAGCTGCTGCCATTCTCTTTTGCCGGATGCCAACAGGGGTTTTTAATAAAGCAACTTTGCAAACGACTTTGTTCTTCAACTTTCCAGGAGGGATCTTCCGTGGGTGCAGCATCCTTTTCCTGCTTAGGTCACTGGTGGCATAATTCTAATGTATTTGCCTTGATGCCAGCAAGATGCTCAGTCATGTGTGGTTCTTTATTGTTTTGAATGGATAAAGTGGTGTGTTTTCTCTAAGTTACATTTCCTGATTCTGTGTTTTCTATTCATATCATAAATTGTTATGTAGCATTATGCAATGAAAACAGAGAAAGAATTTAATTCTATGCTTAAACATATGAAGTTTAAATGTTCACAGTTTTGGATGCACTTAATGTTTTAAAGCACTACTATGTTCAATGGAAGTTGATTTTACTAGAGAAAGTTTTATATGGCACTTTGTGATGGTCCAAAAACTGATGCCAGATTAATTTTTCTTTTAATTTGAATACTGAAGTACAGAATTAGAGACAGGCACAACCTTTTCTTTTTTTTTCTTTTTTTTCTTTGTTATATCATAATCTTTTTTACTTTTCAAAATTTACATATCCCGTAGGGGAAGCCATTAATGAGGGTTTTGCTTGCATTTCTGTGTTTGATCTCACTAAATGAGACTCTGTTCAAAGTGTATGTTCATGATACCTAAGAGGTAACTTGTTATACCATAACTGCTAACACAAATCCAGAAACATTTTTCTTTTCCTGTAGTCTAAAAATCAGTGATTATTGAAAGATAAATGTCAAATTCATTTATTGAGCTAATTTGCAGGGCTCTCATTACTGAAAGCCCCTACAGGTGCAATGCATAAAGTAATCCAGTCTTTTAGCCAGATCCAGTAGCACAGCTCATGACACAGAACTTTTCTGTGCCATCTGGTAGTGAAGTAAATCAGATAAACTGCTCATGAATCAATTATTTCAAGCTGGAATTATTTGAAGCATGACATGACTCTAAAAGTAGCATTTTAAAATGTCAGTAGAGGCCAGTTCATATATTTAATCACAAAATGAGAAAGAAATAAATTCAGAATAGATTGTATTCTCTAGGGGCTTCTGCACACAATTTATTTCAATGCGTAAATAATGTCATTTTCAAATCCCTTTTATTTGATTTTCGTATTTTAGCATTTTTCATATCTTTAATGTTTTTGAGTCTTTGATAAAAACTGTAAGATGACTATTTGTGAATAGCTTAACTGTTTTTCTTGATCAGACTATATTGTGAAATTTAAAGAAACTACTAGTTAAATTTTAATAGGTTATTTACCCTATATGCTATAAATGAATGGAATATTATCACCAATAATTGTGTAACCAAGGCCTTATTTATAACTTTCTAAATTACCTTTCCACTTTGTTGGAGATAAAATAATGATTAAATGGTTGCACTTCTTCCAAGAAGTTGCATTTAAACAATTTATATTCCCCTACATCATCATAGGCTGTAAGTCTGTGGAGTTAAAACAAACTCAGGGGATACTAGGAATTTACACTTACCGAGAATAAGGTTCAAAACGTTTAGGCTATTCATTGCTCAAGCTGATTGTTCAGTGATATAAAGGGTTCGAATGCTTATTTCATCCTGCAAGCACTTGAATTGTCTCATTGACTTTGATGGAAATATTCAAGAAGCTAAGCATGTAGAAAGGTGTTTTGCTATTGAAGGGCATGTAGGCAGACTGCTTAAAATCAAACCCTTTGAAAAACCCTACTGAGTGACTGTTTTCTTCTGGACTTGTTCCCTTTTCTGCCTGGAAGGATTTTGCCTTTCAGTCCTGTTGTAAGTACAGCAAATGTCACGGTAGGCAATTTCTTCCTTTAAGTCAAGAACTCAAGCTGTAAGTAGAACTTTTGTGCTAAGTTCTGCATTTGTACCTAAATTCTGTATGGCCCAAGTTATATTAAGAATTAAAGCTCACAGCACAAATGAATTTTAATGGGAGCATTTTACCTCAGATGGCCATTTCACTGCGTGGTTTCTGTCAAAATGAAATTGGGTCATATGTCTTTTTCATAAAAAGCCATTATGCACAAAAACTTTTAGTTTTAGGTGGCTATTTCTTTCGTCAGTGTAAATGGGCTCTTGGTGCTACACAGAAATGTGGCTGTCTTTCTATGACTGAGGACCCCATTATGCGTCATTAAAGGCAATGGAACCTTGGTTGTGGAATCTGGATTACCATTCATTTGTGTTGTTTTGGGAAAAGGCAGGTGGGCCTTTTTTACTCTCTTTCTCCTTTCTTTCCTTCCTTTTTTCTCTTCCTTTCCTTCTTTGTTCCTTTTTTCCTTCTTTCTTTCACTCTTTCTCTTTTTTTCTTTCCATCAGTGGTATTTCTAGTCCCTCTGACAACTACCACTCTAACGTTACCGACAAGGTATTTGTTAGTGAAAATATTTTCATTTATAAATGCCAGACATATTTTAACAAAAGCATAACCATATTTCCTGTCTTGCATGTCAGGCAGCACCACACAGGAGTAGGCTTGTTTGGAAGGTCTACTTGAACTTAAAACAGTACTTCATCCTGAATGCTAGCAGCACGTTCTGTCTGCATTTTTCATAACACAACTAACATCAGAGGCTATCCTATACCTTTAAAAGATTTTAGGTCATCCCTTACAGATATTACCATAGTTCATATATGGCTGCAAAGGTTTTACTTTTATACCAAAGTGGGTTTTTGTTCTGTTAGTTACTGTATGCAACCAACAGCAAAACAAAGAATGCCAAAAATCAGGATTTTAATATTTTGACCCATTTTGATAGATTTGAGTCTGGTTGAAGCCCAACTGCATTATACTTAGGAATAATAAATCTCAGGATATATACTACTGGATCAGCTGTAGTGTGCTTGGCCATGCAGCCAAATGCCTGAATCATTGAGAAGTTTGCAGAAAGGAGTGCATGAACCTTCATTACTCCCAATCCAGGGGAGTGAAGGAACTTTTTTCTTCATTTTTGCATTATGTTAAATCATGATGCGCAAGTATGATTTTTTTTTTTTTTTTTACTACGACTAGTCAGAAATTTGTTAGAATACCAGTGAATCTAACTCTGTTTAAAAATTGTAAGTGACTTAACCCTTATCCAGTTACTTCTGGTATTTAATTCAGACTTTTTGTGTAATGTAGGTGCCTGAAGAGATAAATGAATACTGTTTTCTTGAAAACATTTCTCCAAATAATGCAGCTGTGACTGTTGTAAAATAAGATTTATTGTTTTTTTTAAAACTTCAGTTTAAAAGCTGAAGGTGGGCAAATTAATATGAAGAAAATTGCAAAGTATTCAAATGAAGTAATTCCCAAGACCTGGTCTTTTCTTTCAGTTTTCTCAGCAGGTAAAGTCTCCAGTGTAAATTCACAAATGTTGTGGTTATGAATCTCAAGGCATATTACTGAAAGACATCTGTGTCTGGTCTAATCTGTCTTCATCCCCCCCCACCCCAGCTTTGGTTCTTAATCCAAATGCTCAAAAGCTTTTTCAAATACAAATGTTCCTACTGAGCCACTTCTGTGCAAATGTTTGCCTTGTATTTGTGTCCCCATGAGCTTATAATTCATATGTCTGAAGCTCAGTAAGGTGCTTATACTCAATGATATCCATATCATCAGATGCTGTATGTATTTGGAAAAACACAGTATAGTAATCTGTTCGTATTCCCAGGCTAAAAACCAGATTGTAATGTTAGTCAGAAATAGGCTATCTATACTGACAGATGTAAAATATAAAAATATACTAAAATAAAGCATCATGTTTATTCTAGCCCGAGATCAGAGCAGTTCCTCTACCTTTTAAAGTTTCTTCTATTTTTTTTTTCCTTCACCACGAACTAATACAATATTAATTTATCTTATGTAAAGGATATTCTGTTATCTTGACTGCTCCCAAATGGCTATTTCTTCAGTGTCAAATGATTAAGAAAACCAGAAAAGTCCTTTCCATTTAGATTTCTGATCCATTGAGTTCAATACTCTTGTTCTTACAGTAGCACCAGAAGATACCACTTAGGGAGGATGTGATTCTGATCATAATCCGTGCTCTATTTCTGTTGTACTCTGCCTGTTGTACTCTGCCTGCATTCACAATGGTTGTATTAAAATTTTTAGAAGACACATTCCTGCCTGTCCCTTTTGATGTGGGCATGTTGCCCATTAGAACCTCCCACCTGTCACTTCTACAGATACGTGTTTCTAGCTTTGTATTTCAGGCAAGAGTGTACAATCCCAATTAATTTTCATTGTACTGAGAGATTTAATTTTGGACGTACCATATTTCTTCGCAGTTTTCACAAGAATTTTTGCAACTAGAATTCTGATTACATTTTCCTTCAGAAATCCTTTCTGAGGAATGTTTTTCTTTAGGCACTGCATGTGATGCCTGCTGAGTACAAGAAACTATAAGGGAATTTTGATATCATATGTAAACCCTAACAGGGTGTGAGGTCATCTCAGGTCAGTTTTGCTAAATAAGAGGTAACAGCTATGTCCTCTACACAAACTGTTCATGTTGTCTTCTTTTTACATGGATGGCCTCTCAATGACTGGTCTTGTACTCAGCTGTGTACTGCATTGTACTGATTTATAACCAATGCTGTCTGTGAGGACTGTTAAACACAGAAAATATATGTGTAAATGCTATTTCAATGAATGTATTTTTTACATATATAAAACCCAATCTTTTTCCAATACATCATTCAAGATTGCTTCACTCTAGGGAGAGCTTTGTTTAGGTAGCTCTGTGATTCACCTACATTTGGCTCCTTGGGTCTCTGGACCTTCAGCAGTGCCTCAGGCAGGCTTTGTACCACCAGGCACCACCACACAGTCACATGCCATGACCAGAAAAGTTGCCCCATGTATTTGCTTTTCAATGCATAAACCCCACATATCTGGTGGGCTGGCACAGCTTGCTCATGCTAGTCTGGACACAGAAGTTAAAAAACTCCCATGAAAGAATTATTATGCCTTAGAGTCAGAGCTTGCTTAAAGCAATATGAAGCTCACAGGAAGCTGGTTCTTTGTCCTCAGCTAATAAGCATTGCCAAGGTCACAGACATATCTGTCTTTCAGATAATTTTTCAATCAGTTGGGAGATTCTTCCTCTGTTTGCTTTTTCATGTGCTCTGTGAAAAGACAGGCTTCAGCACAAGCTCAGGTGAAGTGGTCTGTCTTTTTAGTCACAGTAACGTAGGGCAGGAAGGGAAATAATTGCAGCTGAGATGCTGGCAAGGCAAGCTACACACACAAGTTGCCCATATGATACTGCAGTGCTTCAGAATGGGTCAGTTCCCAATGGGGCATAAAAACAATTCTGTCAGCCTTGACAAACAGCCTGTGCCCTCTTCTAGTGCCTTGGGCCTTATACAGTCCTTCTAACTGGATATTCCTAAAGTGTGGATAAATGGGGAAATAGTAAAATTAGCAGGGATGGTGGTTAAGTTTAAAATTTTTATCTGCACTAAATCAATTTTTTTTTTGCCAGGTCAGTTTCCAGGGTGTTCATCCAGAATGTGTCTAAGTGAGTGATCAGATGAATTCATATGCATCCTTGTGTGTTCACTTTGAACTGTGCCTACACCATAAGACAATTTGGTTCCTTACAGTGGGCTTTTTTTCTGTCCCCTGTGCTCCCTTGAGCACCAGCAGACAAGTAGAAAAAAACCTTTAATGCCTTGGAATGCAATTCAGAATATGCAGAACTGTGGAACAGTAACTGTGGAGCTTATATGTTGTTTCTGTCTTTCCCTCTGCACTCAGGGGGGAAATTGCCTTTGGAACATATGTTTCTCCTCTAAATAATTTTTTTCAGTAGCAAGATCTCCAGTTGTCCATACTTTTTCCTTAAATGAAGCAGATGGTTTAAAGGTCCTGGCATTAGCTTCACTGACAAAAATTATTAAAAAAATACATTCTACTCTGTTGATTTCTTTGACTTCATGCCTATAGGCAATAACGGCTGATAGGGAAGTATTGCACTGAGAACAATATGAATCATGAATTGCAAGCTGAGTTGTGCTGTGGCTTACCTGGAGCGAAACAATGAATTCAAAAGAGAAAACATCTTACTTGAAAGTGAACTCTGTGGAATTTCCTTGTGTTTTGCATGAAAATTTTCACATAACTCAATTTTCAAATTTTGTCTGAGGAGGTTGTTGCGTATTTTTAATGTAATGTATGTCTCTCAGTGATTCTTCTCGTATTATTGATTTTTATTTCTGACAATTACTTCTAGTCTGGGTTCTGCATAGGAAATCGTTCATGTGCTTTTACAGAGGATAGATTTAAAACAATTATGCTCTTCTACTTAAAACTTCCATTTTGTCAGACTACACCTATTTTACGCTTTTGGAGTTTGATTCACAAGCCTCTGTAACCAGATAAAGTCTTCTGATTGATTTAAAAAAGTTTTGTATTAAGCTTTTTGCTTTTAATTTTTTTAGTAGAACCTTAGTGAGACTAAGTGTTGCAATAAAGACTATCAACATTTACAGTAGAGTTGCTATTCAAATTTACTGTGGCCCCCTTTCTATGAGTTTGAGGTTGGAAACTACACAGTCTAATTCTAGGTTTCAACAGCTGTGTGATAACTACTGAGCATCTCAGTCATCTATGTGTCAATATTGCTTTTATAATATGGGATTCATGTTGATATATGAAGGATCGACCTGCTAGATTGGATGGCTGTATCCACAGTAGGAAGTTGCATGGAGAGAATTCAAGTGCTCACATTAGATGAAATACAGTTTAAATATCTTCTTTGGAAGTCGTGGCCCTTGCCAGCTGATGCAGGCTAGAGGATATTGTAGAGGATATTCTGCAGCATTCTGGGGGAAGTAGGGATGCTAATGGCTGGGAACTGAGCAATGGCCACAACTTGTTTATTAAATGGTATGGACGGATTTGTGTGGGCTTCAGAACACAAGTAAATTGCACAAGTAAAACTTTGCAAGGCCCTGATTTGGTAGAATATTCCTAAACTCAAAAGTGAATTAAGCATCAAGACAACACATATTTCCCAGTCCTCCAAGCATTTTTTGTTAGGCCATGCAAATTTTTCAGGTTTTATTTGTTTTAGCAAAATGCATTTCATAGTTTCCATGGCCATCTTTGAAAGTGTTCTTCTTATTATCTGTGCCAGCATTAAAATGAGTCCTCAGTGTGTAGACTACTTAATATATCATTGGTACAGCTAAAATTCAGCTTTGTCAATAAATGGTGAGGGTTTTCTTAATATTTAGAAAGGGAAATAATACAAGTGCTTAGTATCAGTGTTCAGATACTAACTTTTCATAGCATTCTATACATGTTGTCATTGTCTATACTTTCTCTTTTTGTCTCATATAAAAATGTAATAGTTTATGTACATGGCCTGCCTTCAAAGCCAAGAAAATACAGTAGCTCTGAATTAAGCTGTAGTCTTTAATATCTTCCCATGATTTCCTGGAAGAAGCAAATTACTCCTGTACTTACTTTGTTGTTGTTGTTGTTGAATCTCTCAGCATCCTGATTGTTTTGCAGAAAGACTTTCAATAGAGTGTGAGTTGGTTTCAGAAAAAATGAGATTATGCTATATTTTTCAGCTGTGAAGTTAAAGATTTTTGTTGAAATCTAAGAATTGCTTGATGTTAATGTATTTCATTTGTGTTTTGGGGGTTTATGAACTGTGAAAGTGCCTGGCAGGAATGCAGCCAGCTGTTTTTTATTCTGTTTTGCTTCTCAAGAGCTTTTTCTGCTATTAAATCAGACTCCTGAAATAAACACAGTGTTTGCAAGGGTTACGCCAAGGTTCTCTATATGTTTTGTTCCAGTAGCATGTCATACAGATATGTTTGGCTTATTTTTTAAAATCTTCATGTTACAGGGAGAAAAATCTGAATAGCAGGATAGTAACTTGCCACAGAGATATTACCAAAGCAAATTGGTGGTACTTTAAAGCTAGATAACTGCATAGAAAAAACAGAACAAAATTAAAATATGTGGTCTTTCAGATACTGGAGCATTTGGCCTTGAAGAAGTACTATCTCCATTGAAAGAATTATTCCATTGATGTATTTGGCTGCTGTTAAAATTTCTTTTTTTCTGCTAGCTTAGTGTTCTCTTCAGGTTTTTTTTTTTGGTGATGATGATTAACAATTCTGAGCTAATATGCTAGACCCATTTCTGTTGATTCATTCATGTCCAGGAACATTTTGTTGTTCCTACAGACATCACTCTGCAACTTTATGAAGGTAAGTAGTGGTTGTTTATGTATCTAGTGTGCTTGACAGAAAATGTACATAATTTGTGTATTTCCTTCAATAGTCCGCATCTACTACGGATTCTGAAGGTATTAGTAGACAAATGTTATTGCTTTTAGAGCATTCTCTAGCAATCATTTAATGAAGCAATCAAACAAAATGCTGTGTAATCTGCTAATATCAGCATTTACAATGTAATTAAGTCTTTGAAAATGAATGTCGTATAGTTTTAGGTCTAATTAGTTTATGCTGATTATCACAAAACACTTAAAACTGTAATAACTAAACAGAATAATTGAATAATTGAAAATTAGGCCTCAGTGTCCAAACTATATAGGTGAAATTATGTTCTCTTGGATCACATATTGCTCTGAATTCTCTTGATAAAAAATATATCTGATGTAATAGCTGGCCCTCATTTCAATAGTCCTGACTTAATGCTACTTGCAAGCTGTGAATCAGAGAAAAGTGATCTGGTAAAAGAGACAGTGACTCAACGAAGTAATAGAAGTAACAAGAGAGTGAAAGCAGATGGGTTTTATTACTGAGAATAAATTTTATCTCAAAATATGGTGAGCTACTGCAAGCTGCGTTCTTTGCCACATTTCTGATTATTCTCTTGGAGCTGAGTATTTGAATGTGTTTTGTTTGTGTTTTTACCATGTGTATCCTCACAGTCTTCTGTGAGTATAAATTGGAGAGTAAAGGCTTTTTGTTTAAATGCAGTAAAATATGGCAAAACTGATACTACTTTCTTCTAAATTGTGCCTGTTTTTGCAAGTCAGGGGAAGAAAATCAGGAAATTTGCATTAACAAACCATGCAATCTATCATTTTTTCAGGTTAAAAAGGACTATGAAAAGGTTAATTTCAGATAAGTAAGGCTGGAATGTAGGCTGGAACACAAATGTGTCTCTGGGACCTGTGTAGTATATTTAATCTACTCTGCTGACATTTACATTTTAATTAGTTAGGTAATGGGTCTTCTCAAAATGATATATCAAATAAATTATTAATTCTATATCTTATTTGGCCAGATAATAATCCTAATTTATGTTGATTTAGTGATATGTACCAAATAGTGCATAGTCTAGATTTGGCTGATGAAGTAGGAAGACAATGGTGAGAGTGTGTTCTAAAGGAATAAAAAGAAGCTTTTAGAACTCTAGCATTCATTTATGGTATACTACATCGAGAGTGATGGTTTATATCAAAACCAGTTTAAAACAATAGAATTATACTGAAGAATATCAGGGGCTAGCTGACATACACCGTTTGATATATGACAGAATTGTTAACAGTTTGCACGAACTTTTCATAAATACAGATTTATATATGCATGTTTTCTTGAGGTTCAGGCCTGGAGCCTTTGCTTATTTGTAAAAAAAAAAAAAAAAAAGGAGAAAAATATGTCTGAATTTGAATTTCAAGATCAAGCATTGAAAGTAATTGCCCTGTGGAATGAAGGTCAAGCCAGGAGAAAGGTCATGGGGCTCACAGGGAATACTAATTTTTTTATTATGTTGACTTTGTACTGCCATGTTTTATTCACGGATATACACAGGGCTCTAAAAGCATGTGGAACTTGCACAGCCTACTGACCCAACCGGGGTATCTGCTGTGATCACAGACATTCTTTAAGATTCTGTTCATCTTCCTTAAATGGTAGATAGACCTCCTCTAACCCTGAAAAAAAAAAAACCCAAAAACCTGAAGGTGAGAATCTAAATAAAAATTTCCAAAATGAAGCTTTCTGCATGTGTGAAGTTGTCTTACCCTGAGGAACTTCATGGCAACCACAGAGTTTTGCTGTTGCAGATACAGAAATAAGACGTCTCTCTGTGCAGCTGTCCTGGAAACCCATTTTAGCAATCATCCTCAAAGGTTGCTGAACACACATGGACCGAGAGTGAGGTGTCCTAAAAAAAAACTTCAATGCAAATGCCTTATGTTAGGGCTTATCAAGTCTGCTGCAGCATCATGTGCCCAGGTTCAATCAGTAGCAAGGCTGAGCATGTATTCCCAATATGCAAATGTGTATAAACACACAACAGGGCTATATGCAGCATATCAACACAGACGGAAAACACAGTGCTCATGTAGAGATAAACTGCACCGATTGCCTGATTCTGTTCACTTGTCTGACTGGTCAGGATGAAAACCTGTTAATGGAAAATACATATATATGTTTGTATTGCGTGTATATATATATTATATCCATGTATGTATTGCATGTGTATATATATTATATATATTATGTATTGCGTATATATATTTTATATATTATAATATACATATACAATATATATACGCAATACATACATATATATATTTTCACACACATATATATGCATTATATATATGTAACACATATATATACATGCATACACAATATCCCTTCATTAACTAGCCTTTGGACACCTAGCTTGTCCACTAACTGAACTCTGATGTCCCCAGTTGCTGGCACTTGAGCATTCTATCCCACCCCCAGGCTTACAGCCTGACTCCTTCTCCTGGGACAGATGCCCTTTGCCCACCCATATCTCCAGAGACACAGACAAGGGACCTTTCAGTAACTACCCCTAGGCACTCATCATCTCCCCATCAGTCTTGGATCCTCTGGTCTCTGGTGGCCTCACACACTGACATGAATGTGCAGATGGCCTCCTGGTCCCTCCACCAGCCAACTCAGAGATCCTCTGACCTCTCCAGTATGCAGCCCAGAACTATGTTTGCTTTACTACCTGGCTCCCAGGCCTCTTACCTGACTTGACCTAGTCCAATCCAGCAATCACACACTAACAAATGACATATGGACCCCTGGAATATCAGTGCAATCCAGTGCCTTCAGTTGCTATAATCACAAACAGAGGGACCCGTGTACCTTATGGTCCCCACATGAACAGCTGACACTCAGACTGTTTTACATACAAAATGTAGGCTCTCACCCCAAATAACACTCAGAGATGGAGTTGAATGGAACACAGGGCAGGCTGTGCAGGTCATATATAGAGCATAGCCAGTTGAGTGTACAGATGAGACCCTGTTTAAAATTGACTGTCCCTTTTCATCTCTTTGTCCCTTTATTTTCCCATGCTTGTTCTTCCTCAGAACCCCTTGATCCCTACCCTTCCCCATCTTCAGTTCTGCCTCTAAGCATCTCATATTAAGCTTTGTGCAATCTCAAAATGCTCTTCCCCTGCATCCTAGAAGTGTCTCACATTTCCTAGGAAATAACTCCTTCAATATAGGAAGTGATCCATGGAGATCCTTCCCCATAGAGTCTGGAAGACAGGTAACCCATAGCCCATTAGCTGAGGTTTTTATGGCTGGAACCGGGGCTCATCTCTGTCTGGCTTATTTTGTTTCCTCTCCAGTGATTTTGTCTGTGTGCTCCTTCAAATTGGTGGAGATGATAATTTAATCACTTACTCTAAACAGTACAGTCTTTAAACATTGATCTAAGAGAAGAAGCTGCTGCTTTTTTTCCTTCTTTCCCCTCAAATAATAGTTTGATGATTAAAATACAAGTTGAGAAATCCTAGTTCATCTTATTCCAGAGAGAGTGCCTCTACATCAAAACTACAGGATCTTTGAGAAGGGAGAACCTTATTCTTCAGTTAGTATAACTTTCAGGTCTTTAACTAAGAGGTCACAAATCTCTGATTTCTCTTTAGCACTTTGAGTCCATAAAATATTAAGAATTCGTTCTTCATTGATACATTTTTTGTAAGAATATCTTGAGAACATGTCTTTCTTAATGAAATCAGACTATAGTATAAAAATTAGGGTAATAGAAGAAAATATGGGTATGATTCACTGTGGACAGGATGTGGGTTTCAGCCTATCTCATTTTTTGTATGAAAACCTTTATAAATAAGTTATTATATGAAAGAAAATAAATGATATCTGTTCTTCTGTTGATGGAGTTTTAAGATAGGGTGAGGCATGTAAATATGGCTTGATTTCTGAGCCATATCTTCTTCCCTTAAGGCTGTGCTTGTACGAATAATCTTTGCCTCTTGGGGACATTTGCCTCTTGGGGTGCAGGTGAGCTTCCATCCCTGGAAGTGTTCAAGTCCAGGTTGGATAGGGTTCTGAGCAACCTCCTCTGGTGAAAGGTGTCTGTGCCCATGGCAGGAGGATTGGAACTAACTGATCTGTAAGGTCCCTTCCAGCCTAAACCATTCCATGATTCTATGATTAGGGGGGTAATTTTTCTCCCGGGCTGGAGCACAACAGCTGGAAGCCCCCAGTATTGCACTGTAGTGTACCAGCTCACATTAGAACTGCTTTGCTTTCTTTGCAATTTATAGAGCAGTAAAGCCCAGCTCTGCATGGAAAAGAACACTACAGTAAAACAAAAAATCAAATTTTATTGTACGTGATGGATTGAAGCTCTGTTATTATAAACACAACTGTATTTTACTAACATTTATACTATACATATCCAGTTGATTGTATGTAAAAGTCTTGACTTGAACAACTTCTAGGATTGTAATTTATTACACATTCAATTTTTGAAAGATATAAAGAGAAATGGGAACACTGAACTCTAGAAAATAAACCTCAGACTTAACATTTTTATGTATTTTGTCTCATATTTTATCAAAGGCATTCTATATTTTTTGGCATTAATACTTGATCTCTTAATGATTCCCATTTCTACATAAATTTACATTACAAAACTGTGCAGAAATGAACACATTGCAATAATGAAATCTGTGTCAGGTTAAGTACAATATATAAATTTTACTAGCATTTGAAACAAAATTCAGACTCCATCTGTCATATATTATCTCCAGAGAAGTTAAGACATGCACATATGTAATTGGATTATGAGAAATTGAAAAACACCCAAAGTGCCTTACAAAGAGTATATGATATTTCTGCTTAGCTTTAACAATGATTTTTTTTTTTTTTAATTTTGTATGAAAGATTTTAATGTTAGAAATTTGTACTTTTAATAAAATGAAAAATGTACAAGCAGTGGAGTTTGCAGTATTTCCCCAATTAGATGCTCTATATGAGAGAAAATAAAATACAATAAATATGGCATCAAAGGAATTCAAGATGTTTTTATATTTCATAAAAGCCTTGGAGTGCTGACTCACCTATTTCTGATGTTTGGTTGTTGGCATACTTTGTGCGAAATATTTCTGATACAATGAAAGGAACTGAAAGCTTACTGTCACTGTGCTAAAAAAATGTATAAAACTTGCCATAAAACTTTCTAGTAATTGTAAGGAAAATGAATATAACAAATAGCTTTATAATTTACTCTCAAAACTTTAAAAATATTTTTTCTCTACCTTTGAGACAGCAGGAAGACTGACATCAAATACCTAACATTTATTTTCTTTCTTTCCTTGCTGATTTATCCCTTCACCAGACTTTCAAGGAAGAAATTATCACACCCTCTTGAAAGGACTTAGTATCCTATCACTTCATGGCTACAGCTTTTGAAGTTAAATGCTAAGGTTTCTAATTTTCACTTTGTTGTTTTAAATGGCTGCCTCCTCCCTCCATTTTCTGCAGGAGAGTAGTTTATGCCAGAATGAGCTTTTAGTGCAAGAATCCAGCTGGAAAAAAAATTAACTTTCTTTGGAATATGTAGCACCGTATAATGCTCTTCCAAAGTCTGTAATGCATATGTCCATGCATCCTTGCATGATTTATTTTAGGATGAGGTCAGACTTCTGAAGATGCTTGTTTCTTTCCATTGACTCTAAAAGATCCAGTGACTCTAAAAGGTAACTAGTACCACTTAAATAGCCTGCAAGGGTTTAAGTTGAATAGAAATGTTCTACAGTAGGGGGGGGAAAAAAAAAGTAAACCTGCACAGTTTTTTTTTTTGGTTGGTTGTTGCAGGTTTTTTGTGTGGTTGGTTGGTGGGTGGGGTTTTTTGCAAAACCACATATCAGCAAAGAATCTGACTTTTGACTCCAATAAACATCTCACAGATAACTTTAGGCTGAGATGAATTACCCACTGGACTTGCCTGTCTTTCTGCACAGAGAGATGCCTAAGTTTACATTTCTAAAGCTACGTGAAGTGACTCCCACCATAACAGCTGAAAAGATGTGTAAGCAGTTTTTCTGACTTGTGTGATCCCTCAGTCTTCACCTTATTCATTATTTTAAGCCTACCTTTGGACATCTCTGAAAAGCTCAGATAATGTATTTCCTACATGGTACTTCTTGTAAATGTTGCCTATGTTTTGGGTGTTTTGTTAATAAACAACTTTTTCACTACACAGGATTTAAACGAGGATTTCTGAGTTTTACTTAAGATTCACATGTTAATGAATGGTGTTGCTGGATTGATCCTGTTTTTCTGCACTGTTCTTGGAGATTTTAAGGTTTCTGTTGATATCTCCCCTGTAGTGATGAGAGAAGATGGGTGATTATGAATAAGCAGCACAATGGCAATATTTAATAACTGTGAGCACGTGGGCTAACACAATACAATATACTGATGAAAAAGTACTCTGATTTCCACAGTAATCAAAACTCTCTGTAATCTATGCAATATTAATTTCACTTTAAAAAGAAAATGGTCCTTTTATGTCTTCAGATAACCTAAACAATAAAATAGTTATTAAAATGGAAATCCTGAGTCTGCATGTGGATATGAAAGGATTCACAAAAGACAGACTAATATACCTGGAACTTTTGTGTGTGCTAGCTATAGGAATATGTGTGACTTTATAAATATTTATACATTGTTCAAAGCCATCTGTCAACAATTAAAATATATGTCACATTTAATAACATAGTCTGCATAGATTAGGATTACTATAATTAGACTATTGCGCACATATTACAGCTGCAAAATGCATGAGCCAGGCTTTCTCAGGAATTTCAAAAAAGGCTTCCTAGATTTTATAATATTCTCCATGGTATTTGATTGCATCTGAATAAGTAATGCTGCAGAGAAACAGCATAGGCAGCTACTTGAACCTGAAACGAGCTTTTCTGAGAAAAGTTATAATCTTATCACACATACAAAGACCCAATGGGATCTAAAGAATTGTTCTATCAAATCTTTCTGAGAAGACTCTGATTGTAAATGGTCCACTTCTTTATGCACCAAGAAATCTGTTCACAAGTAATGTATGTGTCCCCTCCTCCACCACTTTCATATTTCAAGGATACCTTAATTCTCTTGAAGACTTTGAAAAACAGGCATGATGCCTTTTGACAAGACTAGGCAATGGGAACTATTTTAAGAGTAGTTTGGAGGCAAAGAGGATTTAAAAATACAGCCCTTCATATATGATAAGTCTCAATTTATGCAAAGCAGCCTTACCACATGAATATAACCAGAGAAATGTAGTTATACAGAAATCATGAAAATAAATGACAATTCAAGAATGGGTAGAAGGGGCAAATTGTGTGGCAGGAAAGCCTTGTTTTAACCTTATTGAGAATTCATTTGCCTTCTGGAGAGTGCTGGCACACAATCTCAGTGACTGGAAAACGTTCAGTGTAAGGCTTAAGTGCGGCATAAATGATGTACTAGAGTTTATACTGGCATTCTGTCTGAAGGATATCTTCTGAAAATGAAAAGAGTATATATTGGACCTTAAGAAAAACTTGGTAAATAATGCAGAAGATTCTGCATATATATTTTTGCTGTGGTATGTTTTGTGGCAATCTCTTATTATAGGATGGGGCCAAAGTCACATGTAAGCACTGGAGGTATGCCTTTGTAAATGATGCTTGGTCTCACTAATATAAGGAGATTCCTGGTTATTAGTTATATTAAGGTTCTGCATAATATCTTTTGTATTGCAGGGTAGGGAGGGAGGGGACATGGGACATAATATTTTTGCAGAGAGAATCCATCCCGACAAAAACTGTACTATAGACAACATTGCTATGGTCCATTGTGAGATAAATGAATACTGAAGGGTTTTGTTTCAGAGTAATTGAGTTATGTGTTAAGTTTTATAGGTGTCTATTGTCACATCATATTCTAGATCAATTTAAAATGCTCTGATTTAAGGAAAAAGTACATGTGCAGCTGCTGAAGAGGGAGATGTATTTTTAATGTTTCAATTTTTTAAGTATATGGGACATTTTTCACTTGCATTATCTATAGACCAATGGCTAATGCAAAAGTAAAGGCTTCCTTCTATTTTAGTTTTGTATTTAACTTGCTTTCAAATGTTTCTAAGAGCATACTAGTTTTATGAAGTTATGCAATATTGGCCTTGCTGTCAGCTTAATCTTCATGAATTTTACACAGCAGCTGTTGCTTTTTCTCAGTCACTCGAGTCACTGATGTGAGGGCTAGAAATGTCACCAAGTAAAAGATGAAAGTAGCTTTATCATGCTGCTGTTGGATAAGGGAAAGCAGTGTGTCAGTCAGCACTGCTGGTGGGTCACCTCCACTGACTGTCTACTGAATTCCATTCTCTGAAATCAGTTCTCTGGATAAATCACCAATTTATTCACTCACAATAGGGTAGCAATAGAAATGTACCTCTAACAATACGGTCACAATTTTGCTCATGATGGCATCACAGATTATATCAGAGCAGCTTTTTCTATAATGTCTTCTGAATGGCCCTCCAGAAGAAATGTCAAGTAGCATATTCTCATAAAGTGAAAAGTGTTCCAGAAGGTCCTGCTTCTAAATGGCTTAATATTATGCCCTTTCAATTGCAGATCTGTGAAGTATAAGAAGAAATCAAAAACTGAAATAGCCTGTCTGCGATTTTCATTATCTATCATGATGTTTAATTCACTTCAGCTGTAACTTCAGACTTCTGTTTCTACTGATAATGAGAGGAAACTAGGGTTTACAGATTATTAACTCTTAAGTAAAAAACTGTGTCAAAGAAGTAAAAGGAAATTCTGCATTTGTAGACCTAAACTCGGAATTGACACAGACTAGAAATACACAGATGAACAACTGATGTAGTATAGATAATCTGCAGAAGATAGATTGTCTGTAGAACCGATTCCTACCTTATTTTTCAGTAGCAATTTAATATAAACATGTTGAAGCGTGGAATAAACTTTATTCTTAAAAAATAAAATCTAGCATTTACTGTTTTGCTAACGTCATGATTTTTAAGTAACAGCCAGACTCATAACAGATTGATGCTATTAACAGTAGAAATCAGTGCCTGATAATGAGTTTGCGATTGTGTGCTCATGTCCCTATATACGAATCTTGCAGGTTGGTGAATTCTCTTCTATTTCACAGCTCCTTTGGTACTGTACTAGTTTGAAAACAAACCAGTGGGAGATCGCAAGTCAAAATTATAATTTAATAGGAAAATTAAAATAAATGCAATAGTACAAGAATACTGACAGAGTCAGGATACAACCTGACACCCTGTTAATCAGGGTGGTGGTAGCAGTCCAGATTAAATGGTTCTGTTGAAATGGTGATCCTGTATAAACGGTCTGGTCTTCACTTAAAGGTCCAGTGGTAGCTCTTGTTCTCTGGGAATCCAGTAGGTAAGGGCTTCTTGTGCTTCCAAACCCCAGATTATATCCAGGTGGGAATGCTTGGCTCCTCCCCCCTGGGCGGAGCATCTCACAACGGGCTGATGTAATTCTATGAGTCATGCGGTGGGTCCTTGATTGCCCATTAACAGAGATAGCTCCCAGAGGGAGTTATCAGGGGTGAGTCATGGTAGGAGATAAGGAGCACTGCTCCACCTGCTTTAACAGCTTCTGAAGATGATAATAGAATACACACTGTTGGTTACATCTTACATTGTAACCTAGGGCAGGTATGTGTTGGTTTCTTATTTTATTTGAAAAACTGTCCTGTGTAATGATAATCATGATATCATTGAAATTGGCTTTAATTGTGATTAATTCTCCATGTGATTTTCCAAGTTCTAGTTGTTAATACTGAAGAATGTTTGGTTTGAAACCTCCTTTGAGAAAATTTAATTTTTTAGTTGTAATCAGCATTTTTCCTCAGAAATAATTTGATCTTTTTCTTGCTAGTAGTATATTTATGTAGAGAGGGAAAAAACAGTGAATTTTATATCTATAGCATTTACATAACGGTTGGGATTCCACTGTGCTTTTGTCCAGTTGGCCTAGTTGTTCTACAAGCTGTGTTGTTACCAAACAAACAAAAAATTAACTGCCTGGCTAAAAAAATTAAGAGCTTACTTGGAAAACATTCTTTTGTCATTAATTCTTTTCTATAAATCTCAGTTTAGACTCTGGCCTTTGTTCAGCCGAATAACTCCAAGCTTAAACTAGGATTATGGTTCAATTGCATGTGCTCAGATGCCTGGAACCATTCCAGCTGCTCGGTGGTCCTTGGCCACCAGCTGTTGCTCAACAAGGTCTTCTGCAAATTCTCTATCACTCTTCTCGCTGTGTAGTGCCCCAGATACTCTAGGTCGCATCAAAAAGCACTAGACAACCATGTCCACAAAACTGAATTAAACTTCTAACATGCAAATTATTACTGAGGATCTTAGACACCTTACAGAAAAACATGTAAATGTTGTGGCATCTACACTGAGGTGTATGATTCTGAAGCCCACCCCCACCCACAATTCTGGTTATGTTTGTTCAAACGAGTTTCACCTGATCACAATATGCCATGTTATTTAAATCAATCAATTTTCTTATTTTTGGTTAGACCTCAATCATTCATTAAAGCACTTGATATTAACCTGTCTAGTGATTCACATATTCTATTCTGGAAAGACAGAATTTCAGTCTACTATTACGACCACAGAAAACTGTCTAATATGTGTCATATCTGTCTATCTATATCAACCCTTGCCAAGGAAGAAAGGTCCAAAAATTCAGATGAGGATAAGGTAAAGGGTGATTAAAATTAAAATTATTTTCAAATTATCTGAAAACTTATTTGTAATATCTAGTGGAGTGGGTTATAACCAATAACCTTCAAATGAATAAAAGGAAACAGATGAACAGAAAAGAACAGTGACATTAAAAAATACAAGCACATGCATGGATGGGTGAAATGGGCAAAGAACATTAGTCTCTAACATTAGTCATATATAATGTGACTTTGTTCTGTTACTTCAACTACTTGACAGAAATAAGAGTACATGCTATTGTTCTGGGGTTTAATTTTGCTCTCATTTGTTACCTTAGAAACGTCTAACTCATTTACTTAGTTTTCTGAGGTTGATTTATACCTACAGTGAAATGTTAGCACAACATGCATTTTTACAGATGGAAATACCTAAATATTTTTTAAACAAATCAAGTTGATAGTGTGCATAACTGTGGCAGCAGGGATTGCACCAAGGGATAAGAGCCAAGCTTTTGCTCCTGTATTCACTCTGAACGAGTAACAACTGTAAAGACAAGTAATTGCTCATGACAGAACTCAAGTGAGAACTTGAGTTGGTGGGTTTTAGCTGTAAAATGAACTCCCAGATAAAAAGCAAGATTTCTATATGTAACAAATTAGGAAAAGGGTATTGGTGAATGGACAATTACATTTAGAAGCAGTATCTGTATTGCTAAGTAAAAAGAGGATCAAAGGTGAGAACATACTGCTCTACTTCCCCAGGGCTTACAAATACCCTCTTAATAGGTGATTTACCATAGGAAGAATTGGTTGGGGAACAGATGTAAGTTTCAAAGACTGAGAAATTCAGTATCTATCACTGTACCTCATTGCCCAGTTTTCTTTTATTGGGCACTGTAGACATCCCAAAAAACTGCGTCTGTTGTATTAAATAAAAACGTTCAGGGGACAGCAAGTGTCCTTCTTCCTTCAGCAGAATAACCATATCCAGGCTGCCTACTCAGAACAGTCTGTAGACTATGCTAAGGCTCAAATTGGGGTCAAGCATTTTTGTGAAGAGTGCTAGTTAGGTCAGTTCAACCCTGTGATGGCCAGGAAGCATGCTAAGGATGGAACAAAATGTACAGTGTGTGCTTGTGCTTGAACCCATAGTCTCACTGTGTGAAATTGTACCTTCAATGAAAATTGCTAGTCATTGCTACCTAATTCAGCAATTAGCTTTCTTTGAAAATTTTGTTCTCTTACTAAGTGGTTTTGAATGCTACATAAATAACTACTGAGAAGAAATGTCTGGATTTTGAAGTAGTAGTATAATAATGAGCTGGGGTGATTCTTATTTCCACTATTCAGACAGCAACTGATTTGATCCTGAGATAGTAAAGGTATATCAAGAAAGCACAAAGGGTAGGTTAGAGCTACGTTGTGCAGTGCTGGTGCTCAGCTACCTTTCTAATTTTTGCAGTACAGTTCAGTAAGCAGAATGAATGTCTATTTCTTTCTTTGTTCAGCTGAGTTAGCTTAGACTGGAGAGAAATATTGTGTTACTTCCATCAGAATTTCAGGCTACTGGTGATTTTATGGAGAAGAATGGGTTTTCAAACTTGAAAGACAGAGTTGTAGCCCTGGATCTAGGCAGAAAACAGTGGGTTTGAAATAGCACTGTATGTATTGCTTGTACTTTGTGTATCATCTTAAGGATATAAAGGCTATAGCTGATTAGAAATCTCATTCTCTTTTTGAAAATATCATCAAAAAAAAAAAAAGGAGCTGATGTACTTCACAAAAAGCTACAGCTTTTTAAGCTTTTTATTCAAAAAAATCCCCACAGGGCACTATCATGGGACTGAGTTGCCATACTAGTGATCTAAATAGCAGTCTCCAATATAAACTGGACTTCTAGTTTGTAATGCACATTTTTGTTAAGGAAATGAAACGCTGCAGGAGATTCTGGCCTAAAGATGTACAGGTAATTTTTTTAAAAGATCACCAACGGAAATGCTATATTTCTAAGTATTTGGGTATGTAATGCTAAGCAGAGAGAAAAAAATTAGCAGTTTATTCCTTTCATTTGAAAGAGTTCAAGGTAGTAATACTTCTAGAAATAATTCTTCTTGATTAGCTAAATTGGATTCAATGCTAGGCTCCTTTGAGATTCCCTCCAGAAGTACTTATGATGTGCACATAAATGAAAGAGAGGAAATACTATGACTGAGTTTAGTTCACACTGAACTGCAATAGAGCATCAAGATATTTTTATTGAAATACAATACAATAAAATTTATAGAAAATCCATGTTTCCCACGAAGGTATATGATGTAGAATAAGTGAATAGGATACTAGATTTTTGTATCACATCAGTTTCAATAGTATAAACATAAATTTTATTGCCTTTAAATGTTCATCATTCATTAGACATTGTCCTTGTTTCAGCAGGGATAGAGTTAATTTTCTTCCTAGTAGCTGGTACTACACTGTGTTTTGGATTTAGGGCAAGAATAATGTTAATAACACAGTAACATTTTAATTGTTGTTGAGCAGTGCTTACTCTGTCAAGGCCTTTTCACCTTCTCTTCCTGCCCTGCCAGCGAGCAGGCTGGAGGTGTGCAAGAACGTGGGAGTGGACACAGACGGGACAGCTGACCCCAACTGACCCAGGAGATATCCCATGCCATACAAAATCACACTCAGCACATGACCTGGGGAGAGTTGGCCAGAGGCTGGTGGCCCACTGCTCAGGTCATCAGTCACTGGGTGGTGAGAAATTGCATTGTGCATTGCTTGTTTTGTACATTCTTTTGTCAGCATTACTATTATTATTTGCCATTCCTTTTATGTCCTACTACACTGTTTTTATCCCAACCCATGAGTTTTACCATTTTTCTGATTCTCTCCCTCATCCCACTGAGGGGGAGTGAGTGAATGGCTGTCTGGTGTTCCTGCCGAGTTAAACAACAACAGAGATTAAATCAGTTGCAACTTCCTGCAAGCACAAAAAACCAAAATAGAGTACAGTCTTGCCATTTCAGATTTACTTATATGAGAGGCAGAAGGGACCATTTCGGTTTTTTACTTTAAGCTCGTACATAGCATGTCCTTGAACCTCTGAATTAGTTCATGCTTTAAGACCAAAACCTGTTTGATCCAGAAAAAAAAAGAAAAAACCCCTTTACCACAACTGTTGATAATTATTGTTTATTACTGAAAAATTATTTTTATATAGACCAGCCTGAATATTTTTAAAATGCATGATTATGGTAGCATAGATTTTTTTTTTATTCACTTTGAATATTTAAATTAAAAAAAATGATTTATTTGCTATTTTCATGCACTTTGGCCTGCTGAATGTTAAATCTGTGTTTGCCATATAGGCGCTTACAAGGCTTATAAGGCTGGTTAAATAAATTCTTGAGATCAGGGGGGTTTTTTGAGTGCACTAAAGGATAAGCTCCTTGGTTAAAACAAAAGCGTTTTTTGGTTCCATTCTAATCACTGTAATAGAATTCACTTTTGTGCCATCCTTTCTGAAGAAAGGCAATGCGAATGGGATTTAGGAGTAATATAAAACCCCTAATCTGACTTAGTATTCCTATTTCTGTCCCCAAAGACATCCCATTGAAAGCTTTGGCTAGAACATTGCTCTTGGTAATTCATATTCTGCTGGCTACACAGGACACCCACAATTAATTTACAGAACAGAATATTTGGTCTTTTAATATGCATGTAATACAATATTTATACTTGAAAATTTACTTTTGTCTGTATTTTATTATAGTATGTGTTTTAAGAGTCACTCGATTGCCTCACTTGCCAGATGAGATTTTCTTAGTTTGTCGCTTCTCTTTGTTATTTAGTAGTTCTCCAGCTCTTGTGGCAGTAAAAGATTTATCATTACCACTTTGTTTTTCATTTTGCTTTCCAGATCATTGATAAAAGCCTTAAACAATCTTGAAAGTTTACCAGGCCCTATAGGACTGTACAATAATCATACATCCTTAGTGATAATCTTCCTAATTATACTTAGACTCAGATTTGTTGAGAAGCTTCAAGTACCCTCATCGGTGCCTCTGTAGCTGCTGCAAGCAGTTCATTTTCTTACTGAAATGTTACAGAGCAGTGAGTCATATATTTACAGAACCCTGGAAGTACTTCATTACAACAGTGTAACTTCTGTAATGCAAATATTTTCATTCTAAAAGGTGAAATTTCACAAAATTTATTAATGGTACTTTTTGGTATGATAACCTTGTTCAAAATTGCTTTTGGGTCAAAGAAAGGATTCTGCTAAGCCACCAATGAAACTCCTGAGAGGTATTTGGGCAATTGAGTGCTGAAAGATCTAAGAGGGAGGCCAAACTTCCCAAAGCTATGTAGGGAAGCTGTGAAGCTGAGGACTCCCAAGGACCTTTCAGCTGACTTGCACCCAAATCATTCCACCATGCACACGTACCATAGTAGTGGTGCACACATTTTCTGGGAAAATAAAATGCCACCAGCAGAGGACATGCTTTTGATACCAAATTTGCATTTCAATAAACTTTCGTCAGTGTTAAGAACTAGCAAATCTGGAATATTGGTGTATCTACTGCAGTCTCAGAACACTGGTGAACTAACCCTTGCCATAACTCATTCAAATTGACACGGTTGCTAAAAATATTTGCTGCTACTTTCATTGAAATTGAAAGACAATAATGTATGATTAAACTCATGGGGTTTGGGGTTTTTGAGACAAAAATTTGATAGAATGGAAAAACTTTTGGACAAAATAAAAAGAAAAAAGATTATTTTAGACAGTGACACAACGGGAAGAACATTCATTGTATTTTTCTGAGGGGGAGATAGTATACAGCTAGTAACCCTCCTTATTCAGCTGGAAGACCCAGTAAGAATATACAACAAAATTTTCCATGAATAGTATGTACTTATTTTCCTCTTAAATAATAGCTTTATAAAAAGTGCAGCACAGGAGAAAAATTCTTTTAAACAACTTTTATCTTTATAATGTGAATCAATTTATCTTTGAAGAACTACATGGATTTCTGTTTAATAAAGAATTTATACTAGATCCATGTCTTGCATAGTAGAGAACCAGCACAGAGATTTGTGAACTTATATGGAGACAATAATTCTTCTTGTACAATTAAGGAGACTGAAGAGAATAACAAAGTCCAAATAACAAATGAGCTTAGTCATTATTTAATCTCTACTTTTGCAAGTACAGTGAAAAGTTTGGAAAAAGTTAAAGAGCACTTTTTCAATGTTGAACCTACCTTTAAAGCAATTTAGTGGGATCATCTGTGTTTTCAGGTTTCTAGTCATAAGTCAATAATGTACATTTAAAAAAAAAAGGAAGAAAAAGAGAGAGGAAAGAGAAATAACTAAGTTGAGCTGAAATTTAAAGAAGCAACAAAATATAAAACCTTATTAAGTTGATATATTTCTAAGACTGAGACAGAGATTGAGAGGAGTATGCATGTTCTCAGGCTGAAAAAATGTGTACATATAAACATATATATAAATATATATATATATATATACACACCTGGTATATATAGTATATATGTGTATGGTATACTGTGGAAACTTTGGCAGCAAATTTTGTTTGAAAAACTGTCTTGCTGGAAGTTCTTGCCCACATTTATGCCACAGAGCTCAGGGATAAAGAGCACCTTATCATACAACTGGCCCTGGGAATGTGTCCCAATATGAATTGCATCAAAAAGTAAGTGTGCTCTTTAACTGAGTGTAGTTCATTAAACTGTCTGTGTTTTGTTTCAATAAATACTATTTTGGTAGAAGTATGGCATGGATTACAGAATGAGCAGGGAGAAGAGCAGCAGTACAAAGGAGCTTTTTTTCCTCTTAGCTGGGTAATTTGTCTTTGAGGTAGCATATAAATGCCTAATAAAACTTTTGATTTAAAAGTGCTGCATAAGTTGGTCCTGTTGATTCTGTGGTGAGCGGCATTCTCCTCTTGCAAAGTGGCAAGTGGATCTTATAGAACCGTTGAGATTTATCCTAGTGATCTTGTTGTAGTAGTGATTAAAATATTTTTTGTTGGGCACTGTACAGCACTTAATAGATCAAGTAGTCTGGGAAGTGACTCCCTAATCTGAAAATAAACTCTGTATATTTGTTGAAAATATGAACCCAGTATCTTGTTAAACAACAAAGCAAACACATTTTTGAAGGTATAAAACAACTGCCTCTGTTTCTGACTAATTAGTAGCTATTTTAAGGAGAAAGAACTATCTGCTTATTAAATTAAAGAATCTGAGCCAGTGAGGTTTTGGCCAGTGTAAAGAAGTCTTCCTAGATTTAAGCATGAGTAATGCACAAACCTGTACAAACTGATATTTTGGATAAGATAAGGTTATAAGAATTATTAACATTTGTAAGAACCTGGTTTTTTAGAGGCTATGATGTTCATATTTATCTGAGAGATAAACTGAACTGAATCTGAACAGGGAAGAGTGCACACTGTTTGTGTATGTATGGCAGTTGTATCACCTAGTATTTAAAAATCAGATGACAGCAGTTGTACATTTGATAAATGAGAGAGATTAACATTATCCAGGTGATTGCTCAGCACTGCTCAATAGAGTGGAGAAATGTGTTAAACTTTGAGATCTCTACTGTTTTCTTATAAACCATGCAGATATCATTGGCCATCTCTACAGCATACTGTATCTTGTCTTCAGCTGTTGCAGGGCAAATCATTTCCAAAATATGACAAATGGGATCTCCAGCAAACAGGCAGTGGTGGAGGTGTAGATGAACAAATCAGTGGTGATTGTGATGATGAAGATGGTTGCGGAGGATCTGGAAGTGGAGAATTCAAAAGAGTCCTGAAAATTACAGACTGTAAGTCCATGATTCTGTTTCCTTCATGCATTTAAACAATGAATTGGAATATTTTCCTCTAATACATACCACTGAATTATCTTGGAAAAGATGTGAAAAGTTGTCCATGCAATGTTTCCAAGATTTACAGGAATAGGCCTGCAATTACAGGTTTTCTGTGAGCACAGTATCAATATGAGTATCAGTTTCATCAGAACACATGTTAAAATATTCTTGGCATAATATAGACTTAAAACAGTGTTTTAGAAAAGTAATAGGTGTAAAGTGACATGTCCCTGTGAGTTATTACATTAATATAAGAGATTTGGCAGCTAAAAAGAGAAACTGTACTAATTTTTGATGGAGCTGTGGCAAAACATGAGGTTTAGTGCTGGTAGCTGCATTTCATAGAGAACTACTGGAACCAATGTACTAAAGCACTCAACAATAATGCCACTACTGTTTCTTATGCATCTTTCAATTTTTCTTACTCTTTCATTTTTATGTAGTTTGGGGTTTTGTTTGGTTGCATTTTATTTTTGTTTTGTTTATTCTCTGAAACACATCTGTAACAATTTTCACTGAAAAATCCTATGATTGTGCAGTTGAATGGCATAGAACTCCAACCACAAACAAGGTAAGTTAACTACTTCTCTGCATCAGGGCATTTGTCTGCATATCTTATTTCTCTTCCCAGTGTAGAAATATAGGCAGAGATGGTGGCAATAGATGAATTTTTTAATCTAAACAGCATTTCCACATTTTGCATTATGTATATTCACTGAATTTGAGGGTGCTGCACATTTTCAGGCTTAGATGCAAACCCCAGGTCCTTTTTGACTTGACAGTAAAGAGGTAATTTAAAAATGTGGCTGTAGAGAAGCTGTAGTTGCCCATTTCTTTTTAAACTGCTGGAAAAATGAGACTGAACATTCTGGAGCATGCCTCAACAAGTTAGTTTGGAACCAGCCTAAGATCCTCTTGTGCTAACACTTAGTCTATACGTTTTCAAGTTCTACTAGAAGTCTAGATGGGATTTTGAGCAATATTCAAAAAAGTTTGGACACTTCCTGATAGTGCCCTTGGAGGTTTAACTTCGGAAAAAGAAGTTAGGAGTTCAAACATTTAAAACCAGATGTTCTTTGGAATACTGTATGTATTATATCTATTTGATAATGACACTCTGTGGTATTGAAGGACTGTAGAATAGTCTTAGAATGTGACTAGAGCTATTAAGGATGTATTAAATGACAAAAGAATTTCAAGAACAGTACATTTTATTTCACTGTCTTCTACTGTATTAGAATTTTCTTCATATTGATATATTTAGTGTAATCTTTTCAAAATGTCAAAATTATAATTAGCTTTCATATTCCCTTTACACTTCATCTTCTAAATTGCTAGAATTATAAGCTATGTGTTAGACATAGTGAAATTTGCATGTAATTCTGTTTCATTTGAACTTTTTCTAAGATATTATAGAACAAAAATATGAATCCATACTGTTCGATATTTTGACTTGTGCATATATCTTGAGCTACTAGTACCTTCCATGAGCTGTTATGATTTTATGGATTTATGCTGGCATGCATTTCTTATTTGGAATTCACCTTAAAAATTGTCTTTAAAGTATACCAGAAAGAGTCCTACTTTGTTCTGGGGCATCAGTTATGGACCATCCAACAGAACTGTTAAAATAATCAATTTTGTAGAATTTTGTTACAATATAGGTCAAGAATATATTTTTTTCAGAAATCACTTGTATCTTTAAGTATATGTTTAAGTGTATGTTTAAGATAAATGAAACAGGTGCTTGAAAAATTCTTCTGTTACATCACTGTGATATATGAGTAGGACTTTGAGAATTTAGAGTTAGATTTAAAGTGAAAACCAATATATTTTAGTCAGAAAACAAAATTGTCTTCTCAAGGTTTAAGATTTTACGTGAGAACTAGAATTGAAAAAAAATATAAACATAATAAGAATTTAGGCTGATATTTTTTATATATATATTTTACATATATTTATGCAACATATATAATTTTGTGTAATTTTCTTAGCTTTTGGTGACTGGTGTCAATTAAAAACAAAGTCGGGTTTTAACTCCTTGTTTTTAAACTGAAATGTTAGATTCACTATGATGACACTGCTTATAGCTCCTTGAAAATATGTCTGAATTTCAGCTAAGCCTGCAAGTTGACCACAGTATGTTTGATCCTTGGCATTAGCTTCTCTATGGGTCATACAGTTAGTATTATTTTTCCTGATCAAGAAACCTTTCTGGATTAGTTTCCTTCTGGACAGCTTTGCTTTCTCTCATAACCAGCCAGGAAAGAAAGGGAGATTGCTGCATATTTTTTTTCTATAGTAGAGTCTAGAGGTCGTAGTCGTAGCCCAGACTCTTTTTTTTAGCAACTTCTGCAGACATTTTCAACAAGGAGATGATCCCATGTGCAACAACTTAATGATCTTGAGAAGATATTAAAGTATGATACAGAACCAGCCCTTTTTAGGACATTGCTGAGTATAAAAATGAAGTGTAAAGACACATTTGCCTTCTTTTTTCATGCCACGTCATTGCCTTTTGAACACGTGTCTGATACTCAGCCCCAGAAGGAACAGGGAGGAAGGGAGGTGATATACTTCTGCCAAAATAAACTTGTACCTATTTTATGTGTACACGTAGCTTGTGAAATGAAAGATTACTTGTTTCCACACTTAGTGCTAGAGATGTAAGAATTTATTTCATTTAGTGCTGAAGACTGACAAATGTGTGGTGACAACCTTTAGGCTTTAGAAGGCCAATTAAGATATTTGGCGTTTGTAATTCAGAAGTGATAGCCTTGCATTACAAAAGTGTTTAAAATACATTATATTTTGAAAAAATCTAGTTTTCCTGTCAGTCAATCATTACATTATATTCAGTATTTCCAAGTGCTACAGTTGTGCTGACTGGTTTGCTCTTTTATAAGTACTTTTAAAATACGGTAAATCGGTGCAGTTATTTGAAGAAATCATACTAGAAAGGATAGTGTACTTTAAATGTTTAAAATAAACAGTAGTATAAAGTCTTGACACTTCATTTGCTAGTTTTATTCTCCTCTAACCCAGGAGCTCCCAAAGGACTATTTCATGCGTCACAATGAATTACCTCTTTGAAACCCCCTGCAGAATGCAGCAGTAATAACAACAAATACTTATCACCTACATATTGATTTGAATCTGTTTTCAAATAGCTCTGCGAGGAAGGACTAATGCCAGTATCACTCCACTGAGGTTCTCAATACCATCTATCAAAATGCTCATAATACTTTTAGCAAGACCACGGATTCTCTGAAAAGTGCTCTATCACTAGTTTGTCTTTCCTTGCTCATTTTAACATGCAACACACATGTTTTTTTACTGCAGCCAGAGATCTAGTTTAGGGATCAAATATGCAGAAATATCTTTGTGCTTAAGATATATATGGGCAGATCTTGTCTCTAACTTCTTAAAATTTTCTCACCTGATATTCTTCCTCTTTGAAGAAAGGAGTCTCCAAAATGTTTTATTTCTCAGGCTTCTTAATCTGTAGATTATTATTTTCTTGTTCAAGTTATGCTGTAGAGGTAAAACAGCTTGGAAAAGGCCTTATGTTGTGATCTCTATATAAATAAACCAGTCTATGTGTCTTGTGTGACATTATACTGCATTCTCAAGTCTCAAACATCCTTTCTGCTCTTTCTGCTCCTTCACCCACTTCAGTATAGTTGTCTTTCTCATTGTTAAATCTGATTCTGGTGGGGTATTCTGGGACCAAAACTACTTAAAGCTGGCAATAAAATCTCCATTATGATGTTTGCCATCTGTTAAATTCTTTTAAACTCTCATCTGCATTCTGTTACCTCAGTAAAGTAAGACATCCCTTATGTCTGAGTGGGATTTCAGGTTTTATTTACACACAAGAGTATTCTTCCTAATTCTGAATGTTAATGTGAGGTGTTATTCAGGTGTCTTTGGAAGGGCTACATGACTTCACTGTTCATTGTTCACTCAGTTGAAAACATCTCAATTCTACTAAAAGTGAATAAGAAAAATAAAAATTCTTGCTGTGAATGCCACCCTTGGTCTAAATCGTACACTAACTTTTAACAACAACATTCTCATAGGCTATTGCTAATTGGGAAGCTAGAGGAATCTCACCCTTCCTTTCCAACTAAAGACTGTCATAATCTGAGCTCTTTTCTCTCTTATCCTTGTCTTTTATGGAGCTGAAAATCTTTTGAAGAGAAAGATTTATTGCAATTAGTTCATTCCCGTGAAACATTGGCATTTCCAGAATTTGTATTTTCTTTCTGCAAGAAGATACATATTGTCAACACATATGAAGTTCAAAGATTTTTCTGTGTGCATGATCAAGTGTTGGCACAAAAACACGCGATGATATAAATTATTGAAGCATAAACAAAGCCAAAGGATGAACCAGTTCCAACGATTTCCGGGAAAAAAAAAAAAAAAAAATCCCAAAACCACTTTTGGATTCTTAAGCATAGGCCTTTACTAGGCAATGACGTTTGCACAGGTAAAGTTGTCAGGTGTATAACGACATGAAGCACTGTGGTTGGTTGACCCTGGCTAGATGCCAGGTGCCACCAAACTGCACAGCACTGTGGAGGCTGCTATGGGAAAATGAACTCCAGCTCAGCCAGAACCAATACAAGCAGTGAAAGAAAAAACACAATAATTCCATTTAAAATGCCTTGTAAAAACTGAGAAAAGTTGCAAGACAACTTTCTTATGCAGTATTTTGCAAAAAGGTGCGACCTGCATACTGATATTATGCATTGGAGAAAAAAAAAAAGATGGTATTTCAATTTTGGTTCTTTTGTGTTTAAAGAGTATCAGCTCTCTCTCTTAACACAATGTTTTCTCATAAGTCAACATTTGTACTTCTTGAGTGATAAACTTAACCTGAGTAATGGGTTGAAACTGTTCTGTCTGGTTGGATTGTTAATTCAAAAACAAATAAGGGGAAGGGTTATGTAAAATTTGCTGAGGGAATTTACACAGAGACAGAAATAAAGTCAGATAATATAAAATCTCATATTATGCAACAGTGTATTTTTTGCCTTGTATTAACATATTACATCCACATGAAGATTTTTATGACAGAGGCTACCAAAACACAAAGAAAGAAGCACAATTGCTTTTCAAAGGTTTCAAGTTATCATATAGCGTTCAATGAGCACACTCACTGGTCTAAAACAGCACATCAGAGCAGCGCAATTATTACAAATGACCTGCATTAATTACATGAGGTTATATTTTGCCAGAAATTACTTATAATACCACTAATTCTGAAGTTACAAGAAATCTGGATTATTCTGTTTATTGAACAACTGTATAAATATTTGCACTCACAGTTACCAGTAAAGAAACAGACTTCCGGCAAAGTACTGACGTTTATTGCTTTCTCATCCATTCTTTTGTATTTCCTGAGAAAAATGAATAAGATAAAAGGTGTTATAGCTATTTATCAGGTTAAAGAATGTCCTAAATGCTTTTTTATTTCCACAGCAGTAGAATGAAAAGTAGCCAGTGCCACTCTTACGAAAGTGCTATTGTACAGGACCTGCCTGTTGAACAAAATGTGATTTATTACTTCCTAGTTTTTAAAAACTTCCAAAAAACCCCCCGTGCCCTCTGCTTTATGCCTCCCAAACCTGAGCACAGAGGACATACTCTAGCATGTCCTTCTCTGCTCTGGATTCTCCTGTGAAGACCATAGCTCTTCAAGAGCTCCTTTTTGGAATAATCAGAGAATACAGAATATGGCATTGTGTGGTCAAGGTATCATACAGGTTGTGTATCATCTGAATTGATATGCTGTACATCAGAATAAAGTTGGTATCTTGGTGGAGATAGATACTTTATGTGGTAATGGATTAAAAAGAGTAATTTATCAGTCTGGAGAACACTAAGGCTCCAAATAACACCTCTCCATGGATTTAGGCACTTCCTTCTAACTTTTCACCAGCATGGACATCCTTCAGGCTATTTCCTTGGATAGAAAGAGGGGAAAAAAACCCCAAATTCTTGTGATTGGTCTTCCAGATATGTAAACACTTTTAAGCTGTTTCAATCAACAAGTTACATACTGAATGAAGAACTAATACACCATTTCCTTATTTCACCTCATTTTATGCCAAAAAGCACAGAAGCAATTACAGAGGTACAGAAAGCCAAGTACAGAGACGGTCCTTGCTCAAATTGACCTGACAGTGAATAATATGTCAACTTTCCTACTGTGGACTGTAAGATTTAATTCTGAATGGTACTCTTAAGAAAGGTGGAGAGTAAAAACACTTTCTGCATGGAAGTTTTTGCCCTACATAAGGCAAGGCTGTATTCCCTCTTTCAAAATGGGGTCGATTGTTTTGTGAATTCCCTCATTTCCCACTCCTCCTCTACAAGGATCTTCCAGACATGTCCCAAAGACAAGCCACCAGCTATAAGCAGAATTTTGAGATCGGGAATACAAACTGTTTCATGATAGATTTGTAAGGTTAAAAAAAGCCTTACAAATCAATTCTATAAAATGCGTCAAGCACCATCACTAAATGCCAGTTCTTCTAGCTAAGCAAGAATGGTTAATCATATGCATTCCACAAGCACAGTATAAAATGTGAGTATAAATGCAAATGGTTTATGTGATACCAAAGAAGTTGTGTTATTTACCAATCCAATCCCACAAATGAGCCAAAGGAAAATCGGTTAAGGTTAATCCTTCAAAAAGCAGCTTACTATCCCAAGTACATTGTTTCCTATGCAATTTTCTTTTTAAAATTTTCTTTTTTATTTTTCTTTTTAAATCTGTCCATGTTTTAATTCTTTTTTTGGTGGGGGAGGGGAAGAGCAGCATCTCACTCTTGATGTTCCATTTCCCATATGGTCTGTGATAGCTTTTATTATCCACATTAGATGATTCTTTTATTCTTCCAGTTTACTTCTACTGTACTGACAAAAACCCTCAAAATGAGTTGCCTTTTTTTTTTTT
>VWZT01011569.1:242712-255143 GCA_013397055.1 Pachycephala philippinensis | reverse complement strand
TTTTGGTAGAAATTAACTGGTTTTATTTCTTTGAGTGAGAGAAAATGTAAACCTAACCTCTATGTAGTTTGAAACTATTATCATATTCTAGTAACAATTCCTTAAAATGATCAGATTATCTACTTCAAGTTTACAGTAAAAACTCTACCTGTTACCATTCAAAATCTAAACATGAATACTGGAGGACAGCTATAGCCTACTGTGTATTTCTTCTTTTTCTGTAGAATGCAATCCTACTTTAATAATTATAGACCCAGAGACAGGATTTTTCTTCATGAGCTAAAAAATTTAGACTTCTTTTACAGTTACTGTAAAGAAATAGACATGTATCAGTGAAAATGAGTAAACACATGAGGGCACAGTTCATTAGGCCTACATTAAGAATGTCTGTTAAGATGAGAAGAATTTTTCCCTACAATCGTTATTTCTCTCAACTGGTTCTCAAAGGACAAGCTTCAGTAGCTCAAGTACAGATATCTAAAGTTAGTTAGAAAACTCCTTCTCTGAGTTAGATTCTTTTGCTTTCACTCTGGTTCTGATTTAATTTTTATTTTGATTTTTAGATAAGGGTTAAATATCTTCCAATGTACTTCACAGTCTTATTGTCAGTGTCACTCATGAGTTCTTACAATGAAAAATAGACAGGGTACTTGCAAATACAGCTAATAAGACCCGTAAAACAGAATTCATGCTGTCTGAAAGGCCTAGTTTGCTGGGAGAAGAAATAATTCCTGTTTTCCATCATCTGTGAAGGAAAAAGTGGTTACTGGTGCAAAAAGAATTGGGAATGTATGTGAATCCCATGGTGTGTTTCATTATCAAACTATCTTGGTATCTCCTTGACCTGTTTCTCCCTTTAGATTTTGAACACAAAAATAAATGTCAAACCAAAACTTTCATAGCCCTTACATGAAAAAGGAATTATTTCACTGAATCAAAAAGGAACTGTAAAACACTTTTTAAGTCTACTTATGAAAGAATCAGTCCTTTTTCAAAATTGTGAATCATATCAGACTGTTATATTTCTATTTCTTAAACAGAAAGTAACCATGATAAATGTCACACTTTGATTGACTCAGAGGTGATTTATAGTCAAAGGTAGCTCTTTGGCCTGTCATGCGTCTACAGTCTTTATTATATTCTTTTAGAAAATCAAAGTGTGTGTGATCTCCTGAGAGTTCCCTTTGCAACCTGTGCAGAGACTTAAATTAGATTAGTTTCATATTTGTGTCTTCCACTATTAATGATTATAACTCCAATGCCTTGACTAATCTGCTTTTCAGTAATTCATGCTCAAACCATTTGCTAACTTTTAGATAAAAGAGACTCAATTAATTTCTGTTTGATACAGAAACTTACCACTATCTTTTTTTTTCCCAAGAAACAATATGTAAGGGACATACAACCCTAAGAAAGATCTTCTTAAAATATGCAAAACTCGTGTCAACATATATATACACACTTATATAAATCATCAGAAGTTCCCTAAAAGAGAGTGAAACTATTCTAAAATACTCAGTTATGACCTGTATTCTGTAAAATAATGTATCTGGAAGGCAGCATGTGGACTTTCCTTTTTCTTTTTTTCTTTTAAAGGGAAGCAGTTAGGTGTGGCATTTAGGTAAAACCTTATAAAATGAAGGCCTTGTTGCCTTTGTAAAATTATGGCTCAGGCCTGTTACTTCGGCTAGAGAAGGACCGTGGGAAAGAGGCATAGCTGTGTTAGAGTTAGAAAAACATGCTGCCTGATTATCATGTGTTCAGTTAGTGCTGTGTGGTGATTGGTTAAATCAAGTCTGTTGTGCCTTAAAACTATGTAAACACTAAGAGACTTTATAAAAGAGGCTACTTGATATTAAAGATAAGCATTTGCATCTGCCCTTGCCTGAAGTTGTCAGCATATATATGTGTCGCGACCCGCCTCAACAGCGACAGTAAGGCACTGGTATAATTCCAATCTGATTTAGGATTGTGATGTCTCATTAATAGAATCAGTCTGATAATAGGCACAAGTACTGATTTTAAGTTTCTGGAATGAAATGTATGGAAAACTTTTTTGCAAGGCTGTATGGAAAAGTTTTTTGCTGAGCAAAAACTAGAGCAGACACCTAATTGGAGGGGTGGGACTCTTGCTTAGACATGCTGTCATTTTAGCAGATCATTTCAGGAGTCTGTTTCTGTATGTGCTCACTGGCTTATTTTGACTGTATGAACTGTGTTTCCAGGGACTGTAGCAAAAGCTAGCTCAGATTTATTAAACCTGGTACTCTAGATACCTACATTTAGATAAATTAATCTGGGCATAAATTCCAGTGGTTGAGTTTTCAAAGGTTGGCTAACTAGAACAACTCTGCCAGATATTGGCCAGTAGCAGTGAGGTTAGATATGTTTAACATGAGTTATTTTCCTTGCTTAGAGCCCCATTAAGCAGACACTTCTCAAGGCCACTAGATGTGCTTAAGGAACAGAAAATCTCCCACTTCATTGTGATATACCAGAAAGAGAGGGTTACGCCACAGCTCAATAGCCACAGACTTCATCAAAGCATCCTTTGGAAAATATGTCAGTTGCTAGAGTTGAGACAGCTAGCTGTTAAAAAACACTATTTCTGAAATGCCAGGGAGCAAAACCAGAATATGGCAGTTGTTTAAAAGGAAGGAGCTACATATGAGCTAAATAGCTGCAAAATAATAATTTACTGCATATTGTGCTGTTGCCTTACATATATAAATACAGACATTAGCAAAAAAAAAAAAAAAGAGACTATTAGTTATTTCCTAATAAAATTGTTCAGCAAAAGCTAGTTATAGACAAAAATATTGATCATACATTGTGACTTGCAGAAGACCTTGAGATTTATTAAAACATTTATTATTTGTTAAGGTTTTGCTAATTAAAGGTGCACATCAGGGATTTTGTATTCAATAACTGAAAAATGCCTGCTGATATATTTAAAGGACTATAATAAGGAATTTTAATAGTTTTTTTTACAGGTTACAATTTGCTTATCTCTGGTAGTCCCAAGACTTAGACACATAAGACACCTAGACACACCTCAAAGATAGGCAAACTAAGAGTACTGACTATCATTTGCAAATTAATTTAGCTGAGAAGGTGGTCTCTGCTGCCCACCTTGCCCATCCTCTGTTAGCTGTATCTCTTCTAGCCACTATAGTTGAACCACAAATGGGGCTGTTTAATACAGACCAAAACTTCAAGGCAAACTGAATGTGCTTCTGCTATATATTAATATAGATGTGGTGGGTTTATTTGGTTGATTGCCAGATAGCCATTCATCTGTTCTCTAACTCCTGTCCTCAACAAATTATTTAAAAAAGTGCAGTAAGACAAAAGCTTTCTTGCGTCAAGATAAAATCAGGACAATCACTTACCAATTAAGATCACAAAGCTGAAAAGATTCAACTCTAAGGAAGTTAATTTCTTGCCACTTAAAATAGAGTTGGATGGTAAAAACCAAACAGCTTCACCCCCATCACCCACTTCTTTTTGATCTACTTCACTGCTTCATTCCCAGCTCCTTTGCCTCTTTCTGACACTGAGTGGTGCAGGGATGACAAGGAGCAGGGATTGAAGCCAGTTCGTAACAGTTCCTTTCTGCTGCCTTTCCTCTTCACATTTTCTTCCCTGCTCCAGCATGGGTCTTTTCCAAAAGCTGCAGCTTCCTTCAGGGCACATCCACCTGTTCCAACATGGAGTCCTTTACTGGCTGAAGTGTGGTTATCAGCTCCTTTCTAGGTGCTGCAGGGGAGTCTCTGCTGTGGTGCCTGGAGCCCCTCTTCCCTCTCCTTCTCTCACCTTGGTGTTCTCAAGGTTGTTTCTCTCAGTTTTTCTCATTTCCACCACCCTCACCTCCTCATTCTCAGTGATAAGCAGAATTTTGCCCTTTTATTGAATACATTTTCACTGAGGCACCGCAGTCCTGACTGGCGGGGCTAAGCCGTGCCCCGTGACGGATCTGCTGAATCCCGCTGAAAATGCCTGTGTCACACACGAGGCATCCCAGCCTCTCCTCACTGATGCCACCCCTACAGCCCCCACTGCCAGCGCTGGGGCACATAAACCCAGTGCAATTGCACACTGGGCACTGGTGTGTCAGATGCCACAGGGGAGTCCTGTTTTTATCAAGAGGGAATCACTTTTGGAAGTAGGGCCAAGGGGACAGGCAGAGCTTAATCCCTCACTGTGGTCATGAGCCAGCTCTCTGGCCAGTCCTGTGGACTCAGCTGAGAGTCTGCTGCTGCACACACACGCAGTGGTTTGGTCTGTCAGAGCACAAAATCTGTTTTTCTACAGCTCTGTCTGCAGTAAGTTACCAAGTGTTTGCTTGTAGATCTGCTTATGTACACTCGGGACTTCAGCTGTTCCCGTTCCTGTGCCAAATATTTTGATAGATTCAGGATTAGGTCCTTTGAGACAGTCACCAGCTACCAAAATCCCAGTAGCTTTACATTGTGAAATATGGCCCCGTGATTGATACAGGTGTTAACGACTTCCACAAAAAAGGGAAAAATTCAATAGATATTAGCAAAAAATGTAACTTCTCTTGACCTGCGTTCAGAACCTGTGTGCCCTTTAAGGCTCTTACAAGTAGACTGAGGAAGTTGCTGCTTCTGCTTCTCAAGATTCACGTATTTGAATGCACTGAGCAAGATGTGTGATGCATAATGACATAGAATATATCATAGAAAAGGAAAATAGTTAAAGAGATTGTGATTAAAAACTGTGAGCTCAGTAACATTTTTATGAAGTTATAAAGTAGTTTTCTAGTAAAATTTCAAATGTAATATTCAGTTCATTAACATCTCTTATCATCCCTAAATCCATAAACATTAATTTATTTTACTGTGTAGCAATTTCTAAGAAATGTAAGTCATAAAATGTAAAAGAAAGTGTTTAGATATGGATTCAAAAAGAGAACAATCAGATTTTATTTCTCTTCTAGTTAGTGCTATCTATTGCCTTTTTTCTTCCTTTTTTTATTGCTCCTTCCTTTTTCTAATTAACTACCATTTGTCATTTTATGTCAACTGACATAATTATAAGTCATTATGTAGGATACTAATAGCCTTAGAAGCAGTTGCCTCACACATAAACTCTTGTGTCCAAACGGCCACTTAGCAAAGAAGTGGATTTTAATTTCTCACCATTCATTACTGTTTCAATTGCTCTGAACAGAATAATTCAAGAACAGCAGGTGCTTTTTATTTCAGTTTATTAGTCTTGTTTCTTAACTTACCTTTTTAAATAGTAATGTTCTTTCACAGCAAGAAGGCAATTAATTCTTCTGTGTGCCAGAAGATGCCACTGTAGCACTCGCTTACAAACAGTAAAGACTGATGACAGGGGAGAAGGGCATGAATATTATCAGATGCAGCATCTGATAGATTGCACCTGAGAAGGTATTGCTGTGAGTATCCTAAAAGTAGAGGGTCTTAATCTGGTGAGAGAATGAGATTCTGCAACATTTATTTATTTTTTTAAAAAAATAAATAAAAGCAACTACATATTGGGAATTAAAGGAAATAGTTATTTTATGGCATAATTTCATTAACTGCAATCCTAGTCCTGTATTTGCCACCTCGGATATTTATGTGCTGCAGCAGTGTACCACACACTAATATGAATACATGTTCTTTCTCCAAAGGATTTTTCTAGAAAGGATTTTCTTGCTATTTAATATACCATATAAATCACTTTGAAAAAATAGTCTTCTTAGGTTGCTATTTCATTTTCTTCTGTATCCAGTTAATCGCAGAGAGGTTTGAGATCATCTGTCTACTTCAGTGTCATGGTTCTGTTTTTTTCTTTCTTTTTTTTTTTTTTTTTTTATTTTAAAAATTTTTTTTTTTTTTTTTTTTTTTTTTTTTTTTAACTTTAAAAATTCTTGTAGTGAGCAGTCCATCACTAGCTTTAGAAACTAGGTTTTTCCCTAGGTGATAAAGAAACAGGGCAGCCAGAAAATATTTCCCCAGAAGGTCTACCTAAAAGGATGCTCTATGTTATTTTGATTTATTTTATTTTAGGAACAATTTGAACATTTTATCTCTTGACAGCTATTCTGCTTGCTGGTGACAGGGGAGGAGAGGAAGGAAGGTTACTGTGCAACACTGTGATGGTCCAAAATGTTCAAATTGATAATCTATAAAGAATTACAATAGGAAGAAGCACTTTAAAAGCACTTCCTTTGAACAAGCTCTCTATTAATTAATTGTTTGTCCTCAGGGTGGCTACATAAGAAAGGAAGCAAAGTGTGTGTGCACTTAAGCTTTCCAATGGGACACTGAAATCCACTGTCAAATGTGAGTGTCATCAGATGGACAACCAGAAGAATGCTGTTGCGGAATTTAAGTTGTGCAGGGTCTTCTTCTACAAAAGGGGAAAAAAATATTACTTGCAAGCACTGTACAATGCAAATTCTATGCCATATATTATCAATATTTTCTTTTTTTTCAGTTAATATTTAGAGACCTCATGTCTTGAGGTCAAGCAGGTTTATCAGCTAGTTTTAGAGCATGTCACTTCTAGTGACTGGCCACCAGAGAGGTGTTACCTCATTTACTATAAGTGCTGGAGCCTGACCCTTCAGCCAGTTGTTCACCCATCACGTTGTGTGCCTCTCTCGCTGCATGCTGGACATTTTATTCACAAAAATGCTGTGAGACATAATGTCAAAAGCTTTTCTAAAATCCAAAACACCCTTGTTTACTGCTTTCCCTTTGTCCACTGGTCAAAAGTGATGTGTTTCCACATCTGCCCCATCTATTCAGCCTGTTCAGTGTGCTCAGTAGCTTCTCTGTTAGTAATCGTGTCTTTAGTGAAACAACAGAATTTGTCATCAAAATTCAGAAATTACTGTATGGAATAAAAGCCTGGTCTCTGGGCCGTGGCTTTGAAAGGCACATTGAGCACCATAGGTAGTGGGGAGATTGGGGTTGTCTTTTATACTGAAATTTATGCCTTCTTACCCATCTTCATGAAACACTAACTGATCATTCTGTCCTTTCTTTCAAATTTCTCAAGAAGTATGTAGGGAGGAACCAGAAAGGGTATTTAGTCAAGTGTCAGTTATTGAACAGTGCATTACTGAGGCAAAACAACAACTCACATATTTGCCTATTATTATTTTTGATTAAATATCTTCTATCAAAAGTTTTTGCTGAAACAATTAAATGGCTTGAATACACCTATGAAATTGGTCTAATAATAGCAAATGGTCAGTCCTATGGACTGAACATTAGTCTTATCACTGGACCCACCAATAAAATGTTATATAATAATTACACTTTGAGACTTTTTGTTTTGCTTAGTATCATTGCAAAACTTTCTTCATTACTTCACCATAGCATCTCATCTTTGCATCTTTTTCTTTTGTGAATACTAAACATACACCCTAAAGTTGATGCTATAAAATGTACTTATGTTTTTAACTTATATTTGTATAATTAAAAGGTGAAATTGCACGTTAAATGCGCCAGCAGGGTGCATTTTTGGCAAAGAAGGTTAAGTATATAAAATGTGTATCCCATCTGTTACAAATGTAGTGTCCTTTCAGCAGTAATTACAACAATTTTATCTGGAAAATAGGATTTATTCTACCCTAAATACAGTTAAAAATAACTGTGAATAAAGGTATATTTGGAAATGAAATAGAACCCATATAAAACCTGATTTTGATATTAGCAAACACTAACTCAATTTCTGCCATAGTTTTCCCTGGGTTTCATGTTTACTGGTGTTCACATGCATTATTCAAAAGCACCAAATATTAAGTACCTATGAGACAAAGCACAGTGTGGCTGAGGCATTTAGTATGCAATAGAGAGTTTTTTGATGACTCATAAGTAGGGCCAGTGATACAGGCAGTGAATATTATGTCACTGTGCACATCAGTGCTGCAACAATAAACTGCTTATTCCTGTTTTGCTGCACTGAATTAATCTTTATCTATAAAAAAGGATGGTGGATCAAAAACCATTTGTGATGAAGCGTTTAGTCACAGCTGTGCCCTCATCTTGTTTTGGAAAACATCACTGGTAAATATTGTGATAAAATGTTGAAAGTAATTAAAATTAAAGACTTTGATGGACCACTCCTGAATATTCCTTTTTATGAAAGAATCTAAATTTCGCTTTGTAGTGAGTTGACTGTGCCTGGATGTCATGTGCCCACCAAAGTCACTCTACCATTCCTCTCCTCATCAGGACAGGAGAAAGAAAATACAAGTCTTGTAGGCTGAGATAAGGACAGGGAGAAATCACTCACTGATTACCATCATGAGCAAAATGGACTTTACTCGGGGATACTATTAAAATTTAATACCAATGAAATCAGAATAGGGTAATGAGAATCGAACCCAACTCTTAAAACACCGTCCCCCCCACCCCATCCCACCCTTCTTCCTGGGCTCAACTTCATTCCTTATTTTCTCTACCTCTCCTTTCACCAGCAATGCAGGGTGACCAGGAATGGGGGTTACAATCAATTCATCATGTGTCTCTGCCTCTCCTTCCTCCTCAGAGGAAGGAGACCTCCACAGACTTCTCCTGCTCCCTTCCATGTGTGGGTCCCTTCCATGGGGTGTATTCCTTCAGGAACAGACTGCTCCACCATAGATTCCCCATGGGATCATAAGTCCTGCCAGTAAACCTTCTCCAACAGCATCTCCTTTCTCCATGGGGCCACAGGTCCTGCCAGGACAGTCACCTCCTTTAGATACCCATCTGTTCTGGCATGGGTGCTACCAATGGATATCTGCTGTTCCACCATGGACTTCCACAGGCTGAGAGGCTCAGCCTGGGTCCCAGGGTCTGCACCATGGGCAGCAGGGAAATCTCTGCTCCGGCACACGGAGCACCTCCTCCCCATCCTTCTGCACTGACCTTGGTGTCTGCAGGGCTGTTTTTCTCAGATATTCTCCCTCTTCTCTCTGGCTGCCATTGCAGTGGGGTTTTTTCACCCTTCTTAAATAACATTATCTCAGAGGTGCTACCCCTGTCACTGATGGGCTCTGCCTTGTCTGCCTTGGAACCAGCTCACATTGTTGCTGTCAGACAGCAGGGGAAGCTTCTGGCAGCTTCTTACAGTAGCCACCCCGTAGGCTCCCTGCTACCAAACCCTGGTGATGCAAACCCAATACATACTAATATTTTATTAAAATATAACAGAAATACAAAGCAGAAAGAAAGAGAACATGAATGTACTTCCGGTTAAATTTTGCAGTGTGATTGGGAGTGTTTCGTTTCACATACTTTGATTTTGATAATCAGCTAAACCAGTAGTTTACATACAGGACTGAAGTATGGTCATATAGCATATTTATTAAGGTTGTGTGAGGCAATATCTCAAGGCATTATGTATGGAAGCATGCTGCTTTTTAAGACTGTGATCTTTTTCCTTTTTTTGGCTGTTTGTTTTAAAAGGTTCCATTTTCACCAAGAATGCATTTTTCCTTTGACTTTGAGTTGAAAGAGATCCTATAAATGCGTTTTTAGATTGTATACAGTAATTAAGTATTTAATCCAGTAATTAAGTCAATATTTAAAACTGTAAATATCAATTATTTGATTGAATAGTATATTTAGTGTACTAGAAGATTTACCAATTAGTAGGTCATGTAATCTTCAATCTTGAGAATGGCCATTCTCATATTAAAAATTAAAAAATATTTTCTCTAATTATCTATTCTTGCATGAAATATCAATCTTTTTTTCTTATCACAGAAAACTTGAAATCATTAACATGTTAATTTTCCTTATATTATCTGTGATTAATTTCTACTGTGATCTAAGTATTTAGCGAGTCTTTCTTCAGGTTTGTGTACACTTTCACAAGGAATATAAACTGACACTGAAATAACCTTTTTTTTTTTTAATTAATGGAAGTACATGTCACATTATTTTCCTGAGTACAGTAAAAAGCAAATAGCAGATTTGTTTGCTTTGTCCATAATTCGGAACATCTGTCTTGAAAGTGCTCTGTCCCTTGGTTCTTTTTCTGAAGTATATTAGCAGTATTTTTCCTCACCATATCCTTTGCTTTCTTACTGTCTTCTCTGACTGTTCCTGGCACAGAAAATTTCAGTTTCACCCACCAATCTGAAGCCAACTACTAGCTCTCCTTTGCTTTGGACTTAATTTCAGTGCTGTCATGTTATGCACAAGGAGTCCTTCATGCTGCTTTAACAAGGTTTCACTGAATATACATTGCAAAAATTAACAGCTCAAAAATTGGATTTTGAATAGTTCTGAATTGCCTCCTGAGTACTTTAATGCATTTTGTTTCCTTTTATTTTTCTTTTATTGTTTTCGTCATTTTCAAATTTTCAAATTTTCTCCACAACAATAAGCAATGCTAAAATATATATTACAGGACATCTTCCTGTAACCCCATGACTCAAGAAGCTCTGCATTTACAAGGGCAGCAAATATCCAGAAACTGATCATTTGAGACAGCTGACACAACTTTAACTGCCTTAATCCTTTCTACAGACTTTGGGAGCAGAGAGGAATACAGCCCTGTTCATAACCCTTACTTTATCTATTCCTGTTCTCAGGTTTACCTTTAAAATCAGTGAGAGTAAGGACAAGAAAGGAGGAAGGGGGTATTACACACTGTGGTACTACCATGCATTTATATGTGGGCAACAAGCCCCATTCCTAAGCCAAAGACTCCATCTCCAGCTTCAGTAAATATTGGTCTAAAAAGTTGTTATGTTGATTGTGTTGTTGAATTCAGTGAATATAGAACACAGATATCTGCTCTCTTCCTTCTCTTAACCTGTAGAAACGAAAAACCAGTTTTCTCCCAAGAAGTTTAAGAACTGGAGAAAGAGCTAATGGATTTTTGCTCCTTTTTCCATACTTTTCTGAGGCTATGAAGAATGAAAAAGTACTCAGAGGCTGGAAGCTGGTTTTGTAAAAATGATAAGATCTTGAATTTTTCTTCTATGCATAGAGTATTTAGCTGAGTCATACAGTACAAAGAATGAATATTGTTAGCTTGTTTGGTCTGAGTACATTTTTCTTTACAAAAAGCAATCAAAATGTTTTTTAGCACATTTAATATCAAATACTGATTTCTTCACTAAATTCATTTCAACTACCAGGCTCTGATTATTTAATTATGAGGCCCAGTAAAAAGAGAAATAAATAAACTACTAAAGATTTAATTGAATCAACTGTATTTATTGGAATTATTTTATTCTTTACATTGAAATTAATGTCCTATTTATAGTAGTGGTTTTGCAGCATATATGCAATAGCATACATTGACTAACAACATACATCCTTTTTGCTTTATATAGCTTAGTTAAACACACAGAAGTACTTGGTATGATGCCTTATAATAAAAGTAAGACAGTGCCTTTTTTACATGAACTAGATCCACACTGAACAGGAATGTATTTTTTAACAGAAGGCAGTCAAAGACTGAAAACAAGAGTGGCCTTTTCTGTACTCTAAAATTATGTGAATCATCTAAGGCCATATGCTGTCTGATGAAACTATCTAAGAGAAAAAGGATGAAAAAATAGATAAAAGATTATTCTGTTTTACTAGCTGATTATTGAAAGGAAAGCTTGTAAGGCTTTTAGCTTCTAGTAAGGTTCCTGTATCGTGGTTATCATCACAGGGTCAATAATAAGCAACATGACATAGTCTGTCACATCATGTTTGCTTTTCCCTTCTGTCCCCATGGATGAACTATGTGTGTACACCGGAATTTTTAATTCTCTGCAAACCAAGGTCAAAGAATTGTGTCTCACATCTGGAGTGTGAGAAGCTGTGCTTCTGATGCCCTTTATCCAGCTTGGCTAAGGATGTCAGTAAGACTGATGCTACTGAGGGGCCAGACCAGAACTGCATTTTTTCTTCTAACAGCTCTCCCCTGCACCAAATTATCTGTTGTGCTGTTTTGGGCTGGGATAGAATTAATTTTCTTCATAGTACTTTATATGGTGCCGTGCTTTGGTGACCAAACCAATATTAATGACTCAGCAATGTATTAGCTATCAAGCGTTAAGGCCTTTCCTGCTTTTCACACTGTCCCATCACGCCAGGGGCTGAGGATGCACAGGAAGTTGGGAGGAGCCACAGCTGGGACAGCTGACACCAAGTGACCAAAGGGATTTCCCACACCATTATGGTGCCATGCTGAGCAATGAAAGCTGTAGAGGGGGAGGGAAGGAGGAAGTGGGGGGTGTGGGGTTACAAGAGTAGGCTGTAGGCAGCCTTGGCCTCATGGCTTGCGGCTGTGTCCCTGAGAGGAGGGAAGACCAGCATTGAATGCAGGTGTGGTGATTCCTGTAACAAGAAGCACATGAGTAGCCCAAGGGATGATGGGTATAAAGGGCTGTGCTGTAGGATCACAGAGCAGCAGATACTGAGCTGAGCTGGAGCTGACTGAGTGGATGC
>VWZT01011569.1:144255-242407 GCA_013397055.1 Pachycephala philippinensis | reverse complement strand
TGCCCAAGCAAGTCTGGGATTGGACTGCTTTATGGGTGACCGTGCCTCTAAGAGGGATGGTGAGCCGCTGTAGCTCTTGCCCATAAGGTCGGTGAGCTGCTGTAGCTCTTCCCATGCGTGATTACTGCAGGTGGTGCCGCAATGTTACACTGCAAACTGTGTTGGCCTGGTGTAAGGGAATATCTGGAACTATGTTGCCGCGGTGTACAGCAACGAGGGGGGGACATTCAGAGTGATGGTGTTTGTCTTTCCATTTGTTCCGTGGAATCCTGCTTTCCTGGAGATGGCTGAACACTTGCCTGCCCATGGGAAGTGGTGACTGAGTTCCTTCTTTTGCTTTGCATGTGTGCGTGGCTTTTGCTCTTTCTATTAAACTATATCTCAATCCATGAGTTTTCTCACTTTTACCCTTCTGATTCTCTCCATTGTCCCACTGGGGAGAGGTGAGCTAGCATCTGTGTGGGGCTGTGTCTGCTAGCCACACACCTGTATAAAATTTTATCTGTTTACTCCCTTAGTGAATATATTGATCTTTTCTTATTTTCCACAGCTATTTACTATATATATATAGTTAATTTTAAAGCTCGAAGACTGATAGGAATGAATGTGTGGTTTGTAGCTTTGCTCTGTGTTGTCATTAAAGAGAACTCTTCAATGGAATTGAGCTTAGTGCAGTTTTCTCAGTTGAAAATAAAATTATACTTATCGTCAGTGTAAGTATGCAGGGCTTAAAATAAAAATGTTTGAGCCTGCTATCCATCACCTCTTCACAGGACTTTATAAAGCTCAGTATAGAGTTTAACATCGAAAGAGAAGATACCTATATGCTTTTAAACTCTTGCGTAGCAGAAGAGTGATTAGAGAAAAAACTATATTCAGATGAGATCATTAGAAATGAGAATGGGTAAAAACGGATATGAGGAAGTACTATGGCCACACTAAGTTATTTCAGAGAAATGACTGTTCCTGCCAGTGAGTTTCCTATTCAAAACCGAACCCAACCAAACCCCTCAAATGCAGTGTGGTATGAAATTGTCTAACATACATAATTAAAGAAATACAGTCTTGAATAATATATTTTAGATTTATTTTTATCTTTTCTGATAAGATCTGTAGAGATTTTCAAATTTTCCCCTTCCAAAGTGTTAACTTTAATTGCCTACAAAATTAAGAGCTGATCTTTCCTTGGTGAATAATTGAAATAAAATGTCTACAAAGGAAAATGCAGAAACAGAAGGTGTTAAATTAGTAAGTGGTGGGATTTTTTTTTAACCAAATCAGCGTACACTTTTCTTCTAGTGGAATTTATAAGCCATAATTGAGTTTTAGGAGCTTGACATACTATCACTTTGCCTCTGAGTCTTAGCAGGTATTTTTAAGAGTAGGTTGTAAGCTCTTCCCAGGTACAAGACAGTATAACTTGTTTTGAACTTAGACTAATTTCAGAAACATCCTTCCTCTGGCACATCATCTTTTATAAGTCAAGAAGAAATCTTCCAGGTGGATCTGCTACCAGTAAGAAATGCTTCCAAAGAAGAGAAATTCTGGCTTTTTAGGAGGAATCTTTGCTTTTTCTAGAAAATGCAATAACTTTTCATTATCTGGTCTCTAAGCCTTTCCTGTTTTCTTTATTGTTTTATTTGTTTGGGCTTTTTCTGGCCATTTATGTAACACAGAATGTGCAACAACTCACTCGTACAAGTGCTTCAATGTTGTGAAAAACATTCTAGTCAGAATACTGGCTTTTTCTACTAGTAAATCACTTTATGGATCTTGCCATCTCACCTGTAATTCCAGTATCGATGTTGGTTCTTCAGAGATTATTGTGCATGCACACATGAATACATCCAAACTAGAAATTAAATAAATGTACTTCCTTCTCTGTTAGCCCTTTGTTTTATTTCAAGTACAGTAAAACAATGCCAACCTTGTACTCCCATGGTATTAAATCACATTTCCTGCTTTAAACTTCTGTAAATCACCTAATGCTTCAAAGCCCCGCATCGCCTATCTTACTCTGCCTTATCCTTAATAAACAGCTGTCTTTTTCCAGACTTTTACTCCTATATCTACCTTTTCTGTAGGACCCTTTCCTATATTCCAGATTACTCTTTAAAAAATAGCCCTTATTCTTAAATCTAATTGAAAGACTTCTCCTGAATCTGTGCCCATTTATTTTATCTTGGATTTGCGGTGACCGTTCTGCTTTTGGCATTCTGACATTTTTACTTCGCTGAAGCATGTTGATTTAGAGAATCATGGGAAGGAAGTAAGCCTCTACTAATTAATCAGAACTAACATCTAAAGGAATAGAACCACTGCTAAAAAACACCTTATCTTAAAATTTATTTGCTTAGATAAATTAAATTTTATATATTTTTATAATTCCTAATGACACATATGGTAAACTTCAGTAACAGGTCTTTACTTCTGTAATTTCTGAAAAGTGAAGATAGAGCATTGTTGTACCTGCCTATATGCTGCATAATTAACATATAGGAAGAACTCCACAAAACGTATTTGGTAATAAATATTGAGTGCAAATAAGCCTTTTCCTTATACCAGAATTTAGGATTAATACATTGAATATTTAACAACTGTCAGACTGAACACATATGTTTATGAGGGTAAAGTCCTCTTGTCCGTCACCAAACCTAAAGAGCATTAGACAGATCAGTCTGAGGACAACAGACATCTCCAAAATGTAAGTAACTGAGCTGATCTTATTTTTGTGTATTCCAGTATGGTCCCATGCTTACAGAATTTTTAAAATCTGTCCATATCCCAGAGAAAGGTCTTCAAATAAATGAAGTGATTGAAGTCCTGAATTAAATCTCAGTGTACATAGCGCCACTAACATATTTCTTTCTGAAGTATCAACTTCCAGAGAGAAAAACATATTTGTTAACAACCATATCAAGAAGTATAAAAACTTATTTTTAGAATGAAACAATTATGTGAGCATGGATAATCTGAAAGGACATACAAAATTTATGTGGATATGAAATAACTCAGGTTATTTAGAAAGAAACATCCTTAATTTTCAAAACTGTGATCAAACTTAACAGTCCTATTATACATTATAACTTTAGACCATTATATATTCAATCTTTCTTGCTTTTTCTTTTTTTTTTAATTGAACATAAGAACTGCATCAGAATAAAACTCAAAATCAAATAATCATTAAATTATTTGAAGTTATGAAATATATAAACAAGTGCATTAAAATCTACAGATAAACATAAATTTAAGTATTTTTTTATTTGTCTATCAGAAACAAAAAGTCATAAATGGGGAAATTTTTATCTTTTAATTTGTAGGTTTTTTGTTCTGTTATAAGGTGCTGTCACATCACAGAAATCTGATGTGACAAGCAATACTCCTTTCTTTGTACAAGACTTTATAATGCAATGATTTATTTTTAAATCTAATGACACAGATTAAGAAAAAAATTTTGTAAGTTTTTAAAAAAACTGTTAATTTTTTTAGCATTTTTTTCCATTTTGCCTTGAGTATAGCATAATGTCTATTAGCTACAGGTGCTAATCCAAAAGGAAAGACTGTGTAGTAGCAGACTCAGAAGTAGATGTCAAACTGAAGCCAGTGGAAGAATTTTGTATTTTCAGTTGCAAAGTCTGCTATAGATAGATTTCTTGTCACTTGGATCTGTGCTGATCTGTAGATTTGGTAGACTTGAGGACCTTGATATAACCTGCATTTTGAAAACATTTAAAGAAACTGAATTAATTCTGACTTTTTCTAAGGTTACCATGAACTCATATAATTTAAATATGAATGAGATGGAACATTTGCTATAAAGCATTTTGCAGGCTGAAAGGGAGGATCTTAATTTAATATGCTACATTTAATATCTAAAAGTTTTCAGCTTGTAAAATTATTTTCTTTCTTTCGATCCTTTAAAAGGGTAAATGAATGGGTTATTCAATCACTGGTACTATAATTGTCTCAGATTCTATTACAGAGAATTTTCTATTTGCAACTTAATCTCTTTCAGGGTTCTTTTCTAAATCCTTGTCTTTGAACAAACTGGTTACATTTTTTATTATATTTACACAGCTCTTAAAGCACCATTAACTTGCAAAGAAACCAAAATAATGTAAATATATTTGAAAAGCTACTTTTCATGTAAAAGAAATATTTCTGAATTAAATAAAAATAAATCCTTCCTAGACCAGTTTTCTGCCTGTTGAGTAGTTCAGTACTTGTCACTGTATTATAATAGTCATACTGATGTTTTTTCCAGTTTTCCGTTGCTGCCATTTCTGCTGATGACGAGTGGGTTGCCTAGAACTTGAAATAAGAACAACTCAGTTTACTGACTAGATACTTATGAAGACTTGTATAGACATGTTTAAAGAACCCAATTTCATATATTGTCATCGCCTTGAGCCCTGAGCCTTCTTGCCTTCCTTCCCTTCCTGTCCTGTGGGAGAGTGAGAGAGAGGCTTGGAAGGTGTTTGGCTGTTGCTGAGGTCAACCCACCACATGCACATTGTCAGATAATTATACCTATACACACGAGTTATAAATGCTACAGAATATCTAAAATCCATTCCAGTGACATTTCCAATAATTCTTTTTGTCTTCTATGTAGCTTCTGTGTCATTTGTCCCACAAGAAAAATTCTGTCATGTTTTGCAAGAGCACAACACATTCTTACCACGTTTTTTTTTTGTAATGATCAACCCCGAGTTATTAAAGAGCGACTTAAGATCCTGCCTAATGTTATTCTGTGTCTTTGGCTACAGGGAAAAGATAATTTTCTTGCAGCTTTTATTTGGCTTACTAAATAAATAAGGCCATGTGTTATATCACTCTAGAATTTAACTCTGTGTAGCCACTGTAAGTTACTGTGCCCTCATGAATGCCTACAATATAAGGATCTTTTCTCTGTGTTGTAAAAATAATTTCCAAAGATGCAATGCAGCATACTATAAAGAGTCCTAAATTTTTATGCTCAGAGAAAATGGATTTTTTTTCCATTTATCAGCATTTTTATTAATCCTTTTCTCAAATATACAACTGAAATAAAGGGTCCAAATTTTATTATTAGCCACCTTCAGTTCAAGTAGAAAAGAAAATATGAAAGAAATAGAGATTTTAAAAACTTCTTTTCTTGTTCAAACAATGAATATAAGTAGTATAAAGTGGGGTTTGTCTCAATTTAAAGCTTAGTTCACAAATCTAGAGTAATCTAGATTCACTTTATATTCTATCAAGAAAACTGGATAATTGCAAATAAAGTTTTCGTGATCAAAAATGATGTAATTAATAAAACCTGGATTAATTTTTCCCCATATGTAGCTATTTTTCTGTGATGACAAGAGAGAGACTCTAGATCTCTCAGAAAACTGAAGAATATCTAAATATATTCCCATTAAAATCCAGCCTCATGTATAAACCTGATTTTCAAAAAATATCTTAGGCATTTTAGACAAACTTCTGTTGATTTCTAAATGCCCACATTTTTGGTTTTCTTCATGGAAACTAGGATTCTTATAGACTACATCCTCAGAGATAATTATGTGCCTATGTATGATTTACTTTTCAAGAAAGGAATCAAATTTCTTTCTGAAAAATGTTGTGTGAATTAACAAGTACTGTATAGTAAAATAATAGAAAACACTGGAAATAATATATTTTAATTTCTGATGAACCAAAGGCATTCAGAAAACCTTAACCTGCAGAAGGGCTGAGTTAGACTGGTAAATAGATAATAGATACATAACATAGAAATGCATTTTTAGAAAAGACTTGGCAGATTTGAAGTTCCAAATATGTGATGAGGTTAGCAGTAATTATAACTACTTTTTGCTTATTGTTTTTGGTTTGTTTGGAACTTTTCTTTTTGTCAAAGTTGATGTTGGTGAAAACTACCTGCTTGTAAAGCATTGTCTACTGGTTCAGTAAAAACAGCTAATAATAACCTGTGCTTTTCCACCAAAGAAAATTCTCATTTTAAAAAAAGAATCACTCTAATAACTTGCATGCAGTTCATTACATAACTATGCAAATTGCATTTCAGTCTTCCTTTTTTAAAAAACCCTATGTTTGTATTTACTTTACCAAACTCTGATAGTGGGGATGCTGGCCAAGTTTTCATTACTAGCATCTGAGAAGTCCTTCGAGAACTCAGTGTTTATGTAAATTTTCTGAGCAACACTGGAGATCTAAATCTCAAGTACATTCATGAGGAAAATTCTAAGAACACAAGTAAACAGTTGGAAAATTATTAATACATCGAGACTGTTTCATGTAGTATAATAATGGCTGCATGTCATTTTCTTCATACTTTTTGTATAATTTTTCATTTCTAGTCTCACAGTATAAACATGCATGTTTTCTGTCCGTTCCAGTAAGGACAATTATCACAAGAACCTAATAAATCAAATCCAGTCTGTTCCATTTTTTAACCTGGACCATGCCAGTCCCTGCTCAGAACTCAAAGTACTCACATAATTGATTGAAAAAGAGATTTCTAACATAAGCAGGAAACAGTCTTTGCTTCTTTGCAAGGATAAACTAGGCATTAATATTACAAATGTAGAAGAATGTTTTACAACCTCTAAGGGAGTCCTACAGATTTGACCAGTCAATTATCTGCAGACTTTTGACTGTCTAAAACAGTTCCTCAAAGAAAACAGCTGTCTCAAAGAGTTATGATGCCCAAAAGAGGCAGTGGAAAGAAACATGCCTTCTATGAATAACATGAATTAATTGAACTATGAAAGAAATAAACACGTAAAATGTGTTTATTTTTCCACAGTATTTAATTTACTTTCATGTATTGTTTAACTGTTTGTTGAATGCAAACCTTAGCCTCTGGTGAAATTGTTTCTTTACTTACATAGACATGATGAACTTACAGCGTCTCAAAAATGTTTGCATGGAGTTTTGCAAAGCAGTAATATGTAATTTTTCATTTTCGAAATCACTTTCCTGTTAAAATATCTATTTAAAAGCAAAATATCAGACAATGCTATGAGATTAGGAGACTAAGAACATTCCTAGGTATGAGTTAAATTGTAGTCAGATTTCTTTAGCCTTTGCTCTGTAACCAGCAATCGGACTCTTTGTTTAGAATCAGAATGGGCCTTTTGGATAGAAGCTTTATTTTTATTACATTTGCAAATGTTTGCTACGTTGTGTCTTTCTGGATGGGTGCAACTCACTCGTTCATAAACCAAGTATTTTTCTGAGTCTAAGTCTTGGCACTTTCCTCAAGTTTTGTCTTTTAAAGTGAGGTACTGACATAGGTGCGCTTTTAACACCCAAGCACTTAACAGAGGTCCTCCACTTTGTGGCTGGTCACACAATTTCTCAATGATCCTGTCAGTTGAATAAAGGCCCTCATTTGTCTCACAGGATCCTTCTGGACAAAATGTCCAGCCCACACTAAATAAATAGGTCATGCGATGGGTGACCAGCTGGCTCACAGGTCTGGCACAAAGGGTTACAGTGGCTGGTGTTACATGAGACTGGGGACCTGTCACTAGTGGGGTTCCGTAGGGCTCCACCTTATGGCCAGTTCTGTTCACCATCTTCAGAAATGACTTGGGTACAGGACCCAAAGGTATACTAAATAATTTTGCAGTTGATACAAAAAATTGGGAAGAGCTGTTTATTGAAGGCAGAGAGGCTCTGCAGAGAAAAATTAGAACACTGGGCAATCAGCAGCAATATGGTGTTTAATAAGGGAAAGCGTGGGATTCTGCACCTGGGATAGGGCAACCCTGGATGTATTGATAGACTGAGGAGAGAGATGAGAGAGCCATGGAAAGGACCTGGGTGTCCTGGTCAATGGAAAGTTGAATATGAATCAGCAGTGCCCTGGCAGCCAGGAGGGCCAGCTCTGTCCTGGGGAGCATCAGGCACAGCATCGCCAGCTGGCCAAGGATGGGGATTGTTCCTCTCTGCTCTGCACTGGGGCAGCCTCACCCTGAGTATTGTGTGCAGTTTGGAGCACCAAAATATAAAAAAGATAGAAAACTATTAGACAACATCTAAAGTAGAGCTATGAAGGTAGTGACGGGTCTAGAGGGGAAGCGATAAGAGGAATGGCTGAGGACACTTGTTTTTTTCAACCATGAGGAGACTGAGGGGAAACCTTATCGCAGTCTACAACTTCTTCGTGAGGGAAAGGAGAGGGGCAGGCACTGATCTCTTCTCTCTGGTGACCAGTGACAGGACCCAAGGGAATGAAGTTGTGTCAGGGGATGCTTAGGTTGGATATTAGAAAAAAGTTCTTCACCCAGAGGGTGGTTGAGCACTCGAAAAGGCTCCCCAGGGAAGTGGTCACAGCACCAGCCATTCAGAGATCAAGAAGGATTTGGACAATGCTCTCAGGCACATGGTGTGATTCTTGAGTCTGTCCTGGGCAGGGCCAGGAGTTGGACTTCAGTGACCCTTTTGGGTCTCTTCCAGCTCAGGGTATTCTATGATTCTAATGTCAGTGTCTGTTCAAGTGAGTTGAAATGCCTATGCTTTCCAGTAGTGGCCTGTAATAGATATAATTATTACTAGAAGCACGAGTGCTCTGTATAAAAGTGAAGAAACAATATGGAGCACCAGACTTTTAGCTTGTCTCTTTAGTGCAGTGCATTATCTTCTGTATTCTTCTTTTAGGATTAGTTCTGTTCTGGTGCCTCTCATTCTGTCTTGATCCAGCTATGCTTTGCAACAACATTGTGAACCACTTCAATGTGCTTGTGCCTTGCTTATGTACTCTTGCTGCACTCCAGCACCACTGGTCTCTCTCTATGTTCTTTCTTTCCATTTTGTAGCCAAGTGCACCTGCTGCCAAGAGTTCTCACAACTGTCTTATTGTGCTGTCATCTTTCCTACTACTTGTATTGACTGCTGTAACTCTTCAGTAGAGAAGGGAATATTCAATGTTAGAGTACCCTGACACTTCTCAACAATGATCTGAGGTGCAATAAAGATCAGAGGGTTGCTATAATAGATTTTGGTTGCTCTTCTCAGGGTTACTATTTAAGCACTGAACAACAAAGTGAAGTATTTTCTTTGCATTTAGATACTATAATTTCCATACTATAACAGTAGTAATGATAAGTAGTCAGACAGCAATAAGATTTCTTTCAGCCCCAAATGCATTTGTTGTAATCAGAGAAGATAATTTAGGGTGAAGTGGTGATCATGAATCCAGGATTTCTAAACTGTCTGAAGACCTCCAGCTGCTGTGAGAAAATGGAAGAGTTCTTTTACTGGAGTAGTTCTTTTACTGTAGAAGCTCTGCTGAGATGAAATATTTGGCAATTTCCCTTATTTGGTTAATACTAAACATGTAGACCTGCTGGTTCCTTGTGGAGATGTGCCCTATGCTCAGTATGGTTGCTTTGTATCACTCCAAGGCTGAATACTTTACAAAGCTGCATCTTTCCTATCCCTTATAAATTGTGTCATTAGATTATTTTTTAATGCTATTTTTCTTTCTGTGGAGTTGTTTGTGAATTGATTTACATACTATCAGATGCAGGTAGATACTGTGCTGTGAAGAGACTGACCTTTGGCAATATACAAGACAAATGGTGAAAATTAAATTACCTTTTCCTTTCTCAGTCTTATAAATCTAATGTTATTAGTAGCTAAGGAAATGACATCCACTTAAAAAATATGACTTTTATCCTGCCAGTGTCCTTTTAACTTTGTATTTTGCGACTTTTTTTTGTCTGTATTCATAGCAGAAAGTAAGTCTTGTGACCTTTCTATTAGGTGATTTTTTTTTTACAGTGAGTTTAATGCAGTAATTCAAGTGCAAACTTATAAAATAGCCCAAAAATAAGAATTACTCTAAGAAATGCACCCTCTTCAATATTTTTGAGGTGCTTACAATGTTCTTTGCTCTTATACAATGCATAAATAAACTGAAAGGAGCCAGTTTATAATTGTGAAGTCCTATGTTTCTATGGGGACAGTGCAATGTAAATCTCAGTGAGGATGCAATGACTTGTGATATGATATCCCAACAGAAATCTGTGTCCTCCATACAGAATATGGGACTTAAACTGTGGGAAAAAGACCTTGGAGTTGATAGGAAATCCTGCAGCAGGCACAGGTCCGTGGTAGCATGTGTTTAAGTAAAAGCCACAGACTCACTGAACTTTCACATTAACAGGAGGACAAAGGTCTATCAGTCTGAAAGAAGCTCCCTGGTGCAACTGTTCACAACAGAGAAGTTAACTGTGCATTTTGCTTTTGCAAGATGTGTTCTTTGTAACAGAAGAGGTGTCTTAACAGAGATTTTAGGAGAGTACAAAAGAGGACCAGATCCTTTATCTTCCCCTCCTCCCCAATGGAAGTCTTCTAGTGAAGTTAAAGCATCCACTCCTTGGACTCACTGAGTGTTTAAGGCCATATTTAACTCCTTTTAAGGTAATTATTCACTTACTTTATGTTGAGTTCTCATCTGTACTATGCTATATGTATAGGATGAAGCTTTAGCGGCTTGTGAGGATCAATATGGCAAAACAATAGTAGTAATTCTGAAAAGCCATTTTTCCTTCTGTAAAGCATTACATCTTTATCTCTACCTTTTCTTAGTGTTATTATTCCCTTTTTTAATGGTTAATTGAACAAAAGATATGATTGAGACTTAAAGCTGTTGTGGCCAACCTTGACAAAATACTCCTTGAACACATGGACATTTTTTAAAAGGCTAAATGCTGCTGCAGATTATTTGCTGACACAAAGTTGTAGACGTATTTAGAGGACTATGGATAATTTAAAATTCTTCTGACAATTTTGAAATAACATCAGTCTGTCATGATTAACCTATTTTCATTCAAAACCAGGACAACCATAAACAGGCACATGAAATCTTAACGTATTTATAAGTTTCCAAAATGTAAAATAATTTTTAGACTACCGTACTTATCTGAACTCTTTTTATTTCAAAATCTGGAACAGAAAGAACACATTTTTCTTGATAGTTGAATTACTAATGATTTCTCTTTTCTGTGCTGAGCTTCAGACTGAGGAACATGTTTACCATAGAGTTATGAACCTGTGAAACAAAGGGCTACAGTAAAACTGCTGATGCAATGTTAACTGCAGCAGCATGAACAATTTAGTAGTTTTTTTATTCACCATGAAAATACCTTAAAAGACTTCCTAAGAGATTTGTAAAGGTAGCAGACAGAGGACTGTGGGCCAAGACTATGAACTTAATGCTCTTGTAAACTGCAGCAATACCTTTGTTTACGCTATGACCTTCCTTCTATTGTTTCCTGATAATTATTTCTCCTAATTGTCAACCTTCTTGTATGTTTTGACCGTAAGAAAATTGTTATCCTACATAATGAGAATTCTTAGAATTCTTTACGTCTGCTTGCTTGATAAGAATACTACAACATGTATGTCAGTGATCCTTGCCTTTATAGGACATAAGAAAAGACTTTCTCATGGTAACTTGAATAACTTAAGGCACATTATTATGCTAATAGATTTGGACTGATCCAAAATAATTATTTTAAAAGAAAATTAAACTAAAATTAGAGAGGAAAGAAAAATGAGAACAGTGTCAGAACAGTTCTGGAGAGAACTGTGTGGTCTGTAAGGTGTTTGAGTTGGGGAAGAAAAGGAAAATTAAGGGAAATGAACCATGATGGGTGGGAGATTTTGGATACCCTATTAATCAGTCTTGGAAGTAAAACCAGAAGTAATAAATGTCCTTTATTTTTTTCCATATCTTTATTCCTGAAACCATTGGGTCTGGGAAAAATCTTTGCTGGCAGATGATTTGAGCTTGTTTTGATACACATGATCGATCACAGGATTGATACAAAGAAATGCTTGCTGTTTCTCTCTATGTATTTCAATGTACAGTCCTAGGGACAATGATTCTCAAAGTAACACAAAGGCATAAGTATGTAGAAAAATGTGCACGTAAGATATAACCAATTCAAATCTGCTTAGTCACTCTCCTCACAACTTTTAAAATTGATGTTTCTCCACAAATGCTACATAATTTCTCCAAAGATATCTTTTGCCTTTGCTCATCCTTCCTGTTGCCAGGATTTTAATTTTATTAATATAGAAATATTTTATTAATATAGAAATATTAGTATGTTGAAGTACAATTTAGGCCACTTTGCTCTTCTTTGTAGTTCATTAACATATGCAAAACTATTTTAGGTATTGTTTTCTTTACTTAATTTCAAAAGAAAAAGCATAGTAAAGGATTTCAGAAAGACTGACATCTTTTTCTGAGTAAATACATACATGTCAGTGGCATAACTATCAGCTCTTCTTCTCTGTATTGTTACTTCAGAAATAGATTAATTAAACTTAAAAATGCCTCTTTAACTGGTGTGACAAACTTTTACTGATGCAATCAGGGCCACCATATGTATACGCATAATGTGTATAATTTTGGGGGGGCAAGATGGATCTAGATTAAGGTAGCAATAATCCTGTGCCTATTTTGATGGCTTTCTCCAAAGGAAGGAGAGCAAAGTGTTTCTGGTCCAAAAAGTCATATACTTTTGCATAAACAGCTAAACACATGGGAGGATTGGTGAATGGTTGATGCTACTATGATCACAGATTCTCAGCCTTATATGGCTTTCATAAATACTTTCACCAGATTTTTGATACAGCCAATTTTTCCTTCTCATTTGCTTGAATAGAACAGCTTGAATCAAGACCTTGCCTCTGTGCCTGCCCCATTTCAGCACCTCAGTAATGGGAAACTGAAAAATGTCAGAATCATCTATTGGGCAGGGAGAAGAGGGAGTAGGCTTTTGTGATGAAGTGGTTCCTCAGGAGAGAATGAGAGAATTGCATGTCTTGGAGATGCAGGAGGAGGTGAAATGACTCCTGGGAACAGGGCTGCCTGGGGAAAGAATTCCCAAAGCCTGGGGCCTGGCTAATACCTCTGAAACCTCTCATAGCCACATGACATCTCACGTGCCTTTAGCAATTCTTAACCTAAAATAGGAAGCACAACCAGTATATACTACATGGAATGGCAGAGCTCTTAGAAAGGAGATGTGAAAAAAAACCAAGCAAGAGAAACAACCAAAGAGAAATGAAAACCAGAGACAGAGGCCTAGAGAAAGAACATAAACTATGAACATTGAGAATAAAAAGAATAAATGCAAAATCTATAAAAAGAGAGGAGTAGATCTCTGAAGAAGATCAGAGATCCAAGCAGGTGTGAAAATCCAGTTTGCATTTTGAAAAAAAAATTCTTTGTCTGTTTGAATCCCTAGTTTCTACATGGTGATGAGGAAATTGCAAACTCAAGATTGTGTTTTTATGATAATGACTGATTTGCATGTAGTAACAGTGGTCCTGAACACATACCAGGTGGCATACGCTTGTGATTATAAGCAATATATTACCTATATTACAGCTGGATTATGCACTAACTCTTGGGCTTTTCTGAACCCTTTCTTCTTGTGCAAGCAGAAATGACTTCATACATTTTGTTCTATATTTCTGTTATGCAAATCTCCTTCAGTTACATGTCAGTATTGTGATTTTGGTTTTTTTTAAAGAAATCAGGCTGGTCCAATGTGAATCAAGGAAATTGAAGTAAAGCCAAAAGTGATTTGCTGTTAACTTTTCCTACTTAGGCAACTTCGTGCTTCTTCACTGTCATAGTATTTATTGTAGAAACACCTGCCCTTAAGCATGACAGTCTCCTTGCTCCTCACAGGTACAGATTCCACTTCTCCAGTCACACCATGGGACCAAATCATGCAGTGGTTCCAGAAATGCTGCCATTCAACACCATCTCACATTTAAATGTGGACTAGTATGTTCTTACGGATTATGTGCTAGGTGTTACTGTAGACGAAACCTGCAAGAGCCTCAAACACTAATAGGCTAATTTAAACACCACCAACAAAAACCCCAAAACAAAACCAAAGTAGTAACATAAATGAAAAGTAAGTAAGAGAAAACACGAATAAGGGAACTTTAGGTCACCTGGATTCACAGACTTGCCATTGGCAGATATCACGGATTGCAAGGTACCCCTTTTGTCTTTTAATTATGTGAATGAACTTAGGATGACAGACAATTTTGTAGAGTATTTATAGTTTCAAAGGTCTCCTGAGTGCTTTTGATGCACACTTACTATACTTTATTTGTTCTAAAAAAACCTTACAAAAAGCATTTTGAATAGTTTTTGAATACTGAAACATTTTGGCAAGAAAATGTACAGCAGAAGCAGATAAAATAAAAAGGATAATATTTACAGGAGTATCAAGTATTGCATTTGGTATTTCTTGATTGATGCATTGTATTAAGCAAATTGACTTTGTTCAGTGTCTCAAATGTCTCATTTTCAGTGTACAATGAGGAGTTATATTTCCTTTTCATGAAATAAATTACAGTATAATTTCTCAGTTTCTACTTTTTCCCATCCCGTGGGCCATAGTTTTGTATTCTCTTGTCTCTCCCTCCATCCCAACAACAAAAAGAACCAAAAACCCCAAATGAAAAGAAGCAATGAAAAAACCCAACCGTTCTGTAAATGCGTTTATTTTCTGAGGTGATAATTTTAATATATTCAAGTAATAGAAATAATTATACTTTCTCAGATTTAAAAATAAAATTAAACAGCAATACCTTTGTCAAAGACCAAGTTGAAAGTGTTGAATTAGACACAATTAAAATATGTAGTTCCATGTCATCGTGTCTGTCCTCATGTTAATGTGGAAATGTTTCTTAAAGTGTATATTAAATAATAAATCCCATTTGGCTTTAATAATTTTAGTAGTGTAATTCCTACTCCTTCTCTTCAGGGATCACAGCATAGCACAGGAAATCTCCTAGGACCTAATTCTGCCAGTCTAACCCTGAACAGTCATTTAATCCACCATAATCTCATGGAAATAATTTTAAGGATTTGCAGAGAAAGGTGCTAGTCAAAATGAAAGATCTGTCATATACAAACAAGTTATGACTGCTGGTTTTAACTTTCTAAAATAATTTTACTTCTAATATGTACTCTTAATTCAGAATGTATTGTGGGAAGAGGAGGAAGACTGTTTATTAACCTTGATTATTTACAAATCTTCATAGTTTTCACTTTTGCAAATCATAGATAATCAAGGTGATGTAGTAATTTCTATTAAAAATCACTGCTCTTCCCTTCCTATTGATTGGCCAAACATTTTACTTCTCAGATTAAGGTTTATTTTCCTGTGTGTGGAAAGCTGAAGGAAAAAGAATTATCTCAGTCATTTCCAAAATAGTGAAAAAATAAGAGAATTTTTTTCTGCTGCCATAGAAATGTCTGTGAAGGATTTCCACAATTTGAAGCAGTTCATGTGTTGATTATCAGCAGATTCTGTGTGTGTCAACCCATCCAGATATGACCTATTGGAAACACTAAACCCTTAAAAATCTATTGAGTCCGTAAGCAGTCAATTCCAGCAAAGTAGCATGAGTTTCCTGGTGGTGAGCTGTTATTATGTATATATGTGCAAAGCTAATTCTCCAAACAGACCATGGTCCAACTTGAATATAAATACTTACAGTTTTTTTTCTAGGGGAACACTTGTTGGATTTGAGGCAGGAGACCAGAACAGGAGACAAGATAAGATAATTATACTTTCATTTCTCACTTTTACTAGTCATTAAATGCTCATCTTATTTCATTTGACAAGGTAGGCAAGATACAGTCTCCCATTTTATAAATGCTGCAAAAGCATTTCTCATTTTTTACCCACACTACTTCTGAAATGAAGATACTCATTCAGAATATTTTAGAGGATCTGTTGATTGTATTCCCTTTCACAGCCAAATAAACCTCATTGACAAAATTCTGCTTTCTAGCAAAGTTTCCAGTTTTGGAACATCATATAATGTACAGAGAAGAAGATATCCACAAGTCATGACCCTGTTTCACCAGTGGGCTTTCTGGAGGAAACAAATGTGTTAAATGCTCTTTTAATTCTGCTGACATTCCAAAACCCAGACAATCTACTTTCTTCATTCAGGCTTGAGTCCTTGCTCCTAGTTTTCCTCAGTAGTGTGTGTAATTACTTTTAAATTACTACAGTGATTTCCTTCAAGAACACCTAGTGGACCATACCTCATGTTAATCTGTCCCTGTAGGGGACATGTGGGCAGAATTACACTTTACCAATATATGCATTCCTGTTCTGCAACTAATCCAATATGAGATATTTTCCCAGATGCCCCCAAAGAACTTACTCTCTCTGTCCATTTTAAACAGAGAGCAGAGATTTCGAGTTTTCTTAATCAGGAAGCTTGTTTGGAAACAATAGGTATTTTCATTTTCAATAGCTATTTCATTTTCATTTTACTTGAATTTCTAGTCCATCATAACATAGTCTCTCATTTCAGAGGCTTTCTTGTCAAAGCCTGAATAGCCATGAATCAAGTACTACATCATTTCCTCACACAAATAACAGCTGAAGTCACCAGTGGAAGAGAAAGCAGCAGAATGAAAAGAAAGCTTGAAAGGACAGCAAGGTAGAAGGTTAAAAATAACCATGAAAAACTGCATAACTACCTGTGACAAATTATAGAATGGAGCTCAGAATCTGGCCTTCTCATTCTGCAAAATTAAGAGAGCTTGGCAAGAATTTTTTGCTGCAGAACTGAAAAAAGTAAGTTTAAGGTGGTCCTGTGCTTTTATTTCTAAAGAGTGATAAAGCACAGCAGTGCTGGCTTTACCTTTTTCCTTACTATGAACTGTGTTTTTCCATTTCATCATTTTTCAGCCATGGGGCCTTCAAAATAGCTTTTCATTAAATTAAATCAATTTAAATTGAATAATGTGTGTTGTTTTGAAGAAATTAATTTAATTATACATGGTTTTAAAATATAAATTACTTGTAGCCCATATTTTAAAGAATAAGTGGCATTGACCATAGACTGATTGTTGCATATTCCTACTTTCTCTCCCAGGAAATCCAGAATTCAGGTGGATCCTGCAGCCTTCCCCCAAACACAGGGAGACATAAAATTAACCCACTTGTTTGTTGTTAAATAAAAAGAAAAAAAAGTTTTTCTGAATTACTTATCTTGGACCCAGAAAATAACCTGCTTGACTGCTGCCAGACTCAGTTCAATGAAGACTTACCTCTGGAGTGTAGTTTTGTTACAACCAATAATGAATGATCTAAGAGTATGAGAAAGAGAGGTGTGTAGGTAGATATAAAGTCTTTAATTAGATCTGCTTTTAAAATTATGAATTACTTAACATGTGGCTAATATAAAACCTACTGACTTCTGACCTACTGTGTTTCCAGCGTAGCAGTTTCAGATTTGTGGAAGCTAATATGTAGCCAGACATTGGTACTATCTTGCGTGGTGAGGACAGAAGGTTTCCTTCTTCAAATATCCATGGTAAAATGGGGTCCATCTTAATACTGGCTGGGGGAGTTGTTTTCTCTAGAGTGTGAGTGCCTGTCTTACACTCATATGCTTGAGGGAGCAAACTGAGGCCAACATGCTGAACATGTGAGTCTAGTGAAGACTTTATTTTGCTCAATGGTTCACTTGTGCTGGATCAGCATCTATCCAGAAGTCATGTGAATAATTCCTGTCAGAGAACCAGACCAGTCACTGCTGTTGTTTATTCTATTTCAGATCTCATATGGCCTGGGAATTTTCTTAGTCTCCCTCTGCTGAGGATACATAAGAAAGTCATGTTTTGTTTAAAGTAAAGAGGAGATGAATAAAGCTTCTAACTGTTATTGGGAGGAGCTGAATAAAATAAATAAATAATTATTATTTGCGTATTAGAAGTAGAAGATAAGTTAAAAAAAAAATAATGCTTGCATGATTACTTAATCAATTAAAATGTTCATTAATAGTGGGATTCATTCAGTAGTAGGGTGAGATGTCCCTGATGCTGTAATGAAAAGAAAATTAAATTAAACTATTTCCACTTTTACATGCAAGGAGTGCCCAGAAGCAAACAAGTTGCAATGTAGTTATTAGCTCCTTCCTGATCTAGTTACTTCCTTTATACTGTATTGTATATAGAAACAAATTAAAATCATTTATTTGAGATTTTCGAAGTCAAGCACCTGGAAGTTAGGGAATAATAGAGGTGAACCTTAATTTTTGTCTGATGTGCTTGAATGAGCTTAAATGTGCTAGGATCCTGTGGAAATGCTCATAAGGTAGAAGCTTACTACCCTGTGACACAAGCTTTTATAATGTAGAATTTCAAAGCAATTTCTTAACACTTATTCCTTCAGGAAAATAGCAGTCATTTTCTATGTGTAATTTAAGAGTTGTCTTGCCCTACACACCACATTGCTTTCACATATATAGCAGCAATATTCCATCTGCCATTTGAGTATCTGAACCAAAGGACTATCCTAGAAACCAAAGAAAGACGGTCAGAAGAAAGTTGCAGTCTGTCCTAAGTTTTTTTTCTGTGACCTGAGATTTAAATGAGCTCCAGCTTCCCAAAGTCTGGATACAAACTGACTGTGACCTATGGCATTTGGAAAGAGCACATTGTTCCTTTTATGCCTTGCTAGTCTCCCTTTTATTTTCTAGTTTATTAGGCATAGTTACTATTGTTTTATTGGAAATACAAATTGAATCCCTAAATGATGTATTTTGTGTTGCTTGGCATACAGGTACCTTTTTCTATTAGTACGGGGTCTAGGAAAAAAGGATGGCAATTTAACTATTTGCATCTTAGGAGAAGCTCAAAACATCATGGAGCAAACAGCATCTCTGTAACAGAGAATCTCCACACAAAACACAGAAGACTTTCACACTAGAGCTGTGAGGTGGGGGTCTAAGTAGAAGGTTCGTGGTTAGTTCCCCAAGCAGCATTGCAGTAAATTGAGAAAAATGTTTCTGTGTTCTTATTTGCTATTTTGCAGAAAGAAATGGTAAAAACGAGCTTCATCATTAGGCTGAAAAAGAGAGGAAAAAAAGGCATCACTTCTAAAAATGGCGTTAAAAAAGAAAATAAATATTTTTTATTTTAAGTCCTGCTGGTAGATATACCTGACAATGTTCCTTTGATTTCTCTGGAGTGTTTCTTAAAAGTAGAATTCTTAGTTCGTGAAAACAGTGAGAATTTTAGATTGTTTCTTGGCTTTCACCGTATGTACCAACATTAAATATATACTTTGGGAAGGAAAGGACAGGAATGCTGTCACTGCATGTCTGTATGTATTTCACTCAGAAATCTACATTAACAACCCTAATTTATTGCAGTGTTAATGGGGCTTTCATGTGATTTCAGCTGTGACTCATCATTAACCTTTTTTGGTGTCTCTTTCATCCTGTGAATCTCTGTCCCACCTCAGCTACCTCTTCCTGCCCCTGCATCAGTTCTGTTCTGGCACAGACATTTGTGCAGCTGTGCAGAAATCAAGACTGGGTGTGGGGTTACAAGAGTGGGCTGCAGGCAGCCTTGGCCTTGATGGCTTGTGGCTGTGTCCCTGGGAGGAGGGAAGGCCAGCATTGAATGCAGGTGTGGTGATTCCTACAAGAAACACGTGAGTAGCCCAAGGGATGATGGGTATAAAGGGCTGTGCTGTAGGGTCACAGAACAGCAGATGCTGAGCTGAGTTGGAGCTGACTGGGTGGATGCTGAGCTGGTGCCTGTGGATGCCAGCTCAGGCCTTCTGATGCGTGCCTCTGGCTGCCACCCTCCTCTGCCTCTGCCTGCCTCTGGTTGCTGATGCCTGCCACCGTGCTCTATGCTGGACTCTATGGACTCTGATGTCTGGTACCCCGTGTTTGCATGTATCACGGTGATAACTGGCTGAGCCTTAGAAGCTCTTGAAAGCCTCTGGCAGTATGAGCCTCACGGACTGCAATCCACTTGGGGGAAGTGGAAAAGCCGGCCGGCGCGTAATCCCTGGGCGGGGGTGTGCCCAGGAGAGCCGTGAGTAGCCTATGCATGTTAGTCCAGGATTGCACTGCCTTGGGCGACCGTGCCTCTGGGAAGGACGGTGAGCCGCTGTAGCTCTTGCCCAAGCAAGTCTGGGATTGGACTGCTTTATGGGTGACCGTGCCTCTAAGAGGGATGGTGAGCCGCTGTAGCTCTTGCCCATAAGGTCGGTGAGCCGCTGTAGCTCTTCCCATGCGTGATTACTGCAGGTGGTGCCGCAATGTTATACTGCAAACTGTGTTGGCCGGGTGTAAGGCAATATCTGGAACTATGTTGCCCCGGTGTACAGTGACAACTGGGAAACTGACTTTTCTGAAATGACAGCCATTCAAATAAACCATTCAAATAATTTTTTCTTCTATGCAATCACACAGCTTTTCCAAGTGAACGTAGGGCACTTCACCCAGCTAAGCAGACAAGAGTAAGGGGCAGATGCTCAAATTACCACTGAATGTAAACCTATGTTTTTGGGGAACCTGGGATATATCTAGAGAATTCTGATTTCCTAGTAAAGTCAAAATGTGCCAATAGTATGCTGAGTGTTTGTTATTAGCATTAATTTATAATATACCTAATTGATCTTGATATTACTAGAGACTCAGTAAAAATAGTATTTTTTACACACAGAAATTTTGAATTATTCACTAACTCTGAACATGGTGTAATGCCTAACACTTAATTTCGGTAGTTAAAAAATAGCGTTTTGTCTTCTTAAACTAAAGCAGCATTTTGTTTAGTGTTACATGTACATTTTTAAACTCCCTTAACACTATTCTATTAAATGTTCAGAAAATGCTAATTTATAAAATCTCTGATTAGAAGAAGCTATTTTCCACTACATTTCAAGTTTATTACATTACTTTTCATTATTGATTTTTAAATTAATTCATCTTAATTAAAGAAGATTTGGTACACTAATTCTTATCTTTTTGTTAAATGGCAACACTAAAATTTTCAGTTTCTGGTGTATAGTTTATTCTCCATGATAATGGTATGATGTGAATATTCCTTTTCTGTAAGGATGTTTTACTGAATAGTCTGTTAAATTGCCTTGCTTCCATTTAATTCATATGCATTGAGAATCTTTAAAACTTAGTACTTTTGAATTTTCATGGTGCTTCTATACCAATGCAGCCAGCATAACAAATATAATTACCCCTGAGCTTTCAACATTCTAATTCCTGTACTCTAATTTTATGATTACTTTAAAAAAAAAAAAAAGTAGCATTTCAATGATTTTTTAAGCAACATAGAAATTTGTGTAAACAATAAGTTATTATGAGGAATGATAACAAGGCGTATCTTACCTTCCTCGTTCAATTTTGAATTACTTTGCTCTTATTAACCAAAATAACACTGTACAAAGAAAAAAAAATAAAGAAAATATTGCCCTGTATACTGGAAAATAAATTGAAATTATCAATTCAGAATGCTAAATGACATTAACAGTTTAACACTATTTACCTGTGAGAATGGGATTAGAATGTTTATGAATGCAAACAGAATTGAAGCTGTGTTTTATGACTTGTTGCATTCTGAATGGATAAATGTCAGCCAGATCATTGAAAATCTAATCTATTTGTTAGAAATATCCATTTCAAATGCATATCCTTGTAGCTATTTTGATACTGTATTGAGCAACTTTCTGTAACTTCCAGGATATAAAGAACTTGAGCTCAGTATTTAAAACATTGCAAATAAAAGTGTAGAGCAACAGAAAAGGAAACACAAAAAGAGAATGTAGTTCAATATGTTTGTTACTATAATTTTTGATATGCTGCTTAATACAAAGGTTTTATGTTTCCCAGTTATACTGCTTTTTGAAAAAAATATTTAAAAATATAGTATGGAGCCCCAGCATTTTCTAGATTGTAGTCTTGACATTGCAGTTGGCCCTATATAGTCAAACTTCATTCAAAGAATAACTCCTCATGAAATGGGCTTTAGTTTTGAAATGCTATATTCTTTTCTGGCGCTTCTTTGGCAGTATGAAACTGTATCTTTCAAAACCAGTCTGCTCTGTGTTGATGCAGCAAGCTAATAAAAGCAAATAAAAATTCTGTTTATGAAGGCATATGGCAGCCCTTATTTTTGTAAGATAACAAAACTTGCTATGAGGTTCATATATAAATAAAAGCTTAATTCAAGGAAAATATGAACAGTTGAGAAGAAATAAAACATGGAGTTGGCTTAGATTTATAAAATCTGATAAAATATTATCAATATTGAAAATGTGGAAATGAGAATTATTTCCTTTCCTTCCTTTGTGATTCATATACATTTATATGTTCCTGACTAAATGATGAGTATATATCTTCTAATAACCACTCACCTATTAATAAAACAGATATGATATGCAAGTTGACATAAGAAGAATTTCTTTTCCATGGAACTAAATCTTTTTGCACATTGCAGTTAAATTAATGAGGTATATTAGAACTTGAACACTGGAAAATAGAACCTAAATAAGCAAAAGCCAGAAAAGAAGAGGTTGCTGAGACTAAATGCTTCAAAAACCTTGGTGTGTATTTCCATCCACCTGTGATATGGTGATTATTTTAAAGAACAAGCAAACCTGAGCAGTGGATTGTGCATATGGCCACCGTTAAATGATATCTTCACTACTATGATTTCATAGCATTTTCAGTTCCAGTGCTGCAGGCTGACTTGTTACCAGATGCCAGTGGATATTTAGGCCCATAAGAGCATGCCAGAGGAATAAGGTAGGCCAGTTCAACTTCAGGATTGTAATCTGTATTTAAAGGTTTATATATTTAGGAGAAAAATATGGAAAATTGGAGAATTATTAGAAGGGAAAAGTGGCAGTGAAAATAAGTGGGTAATGGGTAGAATTTAAAAAGAATTTATCCTTCAAAATTTGGCTTTAAGTACACATCTATTATAAAGATTATTCTAATTAATTTCTTTATAGCAGTCGCAGGTCTGGCTTACAATATTTTGAAAGCAAATTCAAGTTTTCTTATTTATCTAGTTGAACAGTACACTGAAAAAGGGGATTTATTAATATATTTTTAGGTTATTGATATTGCAAAATGCAGTAAAGCGCATAAGGGAAGGAAGAATATCAAGCATATATTTTATCCAGCATCTTCTTTCAACGTGCATTTTGTCAAAGTCAGTTTGCCTTTTACTTCTTTTAATAGGGATTTTATTACAGCAACTGGAATGCTTATTGGGAGTACTTGCTTTAAAATCAAAAGGCAATATTATAATGCAGTTAGAATGCATGGACTGTGAGAAATTAAAAAGAGATTTGTCCTTTGCTTTACAACGGAAGTAGTCTCTTCTATACTGGAAGAGGCTGAAGTGGTTCATGCTCTTTGGAGTTGAAAGTTCATTGAATTAATTGTCAATTCAGCTTCCCTATACCCCTATAAATGCCTACCAAAGCCAGGCATTTATCATGTGTCCGGTGGCAGAGGAACACACATGGTTTCCTTTTCAGTGGAGCCCCTATCACTCAGGCTTTTCCAAGTTACCAGAGATATGCAGTAAATCATCAGTTCTAACATCTCCTGGATCTTAATCTTTCTTATATAACATGAAATTAGAGGCCAACAACTTAACTGAAACTTAATATGAAAAGTGACTTCATAATACCTGTAGCTGCAGTGATATTGGGTAAGTAAGGATGCAAAAGCGAGCAGGGCTTTGCCCTGTGCCTACATATTGCACATCTCTTGGTAAAGTAAGTAGTGCTGTCATGTTAGTATATGTGACACACTCCAGATAGTATATGTGATATGGGTACTTACACAACCATAGTTAAGACTTTGCTTCACACTCAAGTAGTGAGCAAACCACATCCCTGCTCTACTATTTGGTGTATACTAGGATTCCTCACCTTTACCTTGCCTAGTCTGGTACAGACTCCTTAACTCATGCAACCCAGTTCAGACATCTATTGAAGAATGAACTGGGCTCCAGCAATATCTGTTTCTGTCCATGGACTGTACAAAGAACTATCACAGAGATATGTAATATATCACAGAGATAGTGTTCTATGGCCACAGTTGCTCAGATTAAACATTTTCAAAGTGATGACATAAAAAAAAATCAGAATGCTCTTCCACTTAAGGAAGATTTTAATCAGAATTGAGAGAGCCAAACGAGCAATTTAGACATAAAATCAAGAAAAAAGGTTTTAACTCAAATGCAAGCTGAAACCTGTAACTAACTGAGGGAAGGAACCTGAGAGTTACATGTGGATACAGACAAGCATCGACCTTACCAAGTGCCTTGTGGTCTAGACCTTAAAAGAAACATAAAATGAGTATGAAGATACACTGTCTTCTTTCTACTTGAGGGGCAATTTGTAAGGGAAGGATCTATAAGCAAAGAAGGAGTCTGAGAAAAAGGGGCAAGAATGCTTTGGTATTCTTGAATGTAAGAGGAAACAAATCTGAGGAGTCAAATTCAAGATCCAGCAGTCAACAGCAACATTCCCATTTACTTCATTAGGAGTCAGGATGAACAGAACTATGAACAGAATATGAATAAAGGAGGATTTCTCCAGTTTTGTGATGCAGCATCTTATGTTTATGTAAAATCTGTCTTCCGCAGGGAAGGGCTTTAGAAACTTCATATGATAAATAGAGTTCATGTTTCTCTGAAATGCAAGTGCATCAAAGATGAAAGGTATAAACTTTTCAACACAGCAATTTAACAATACATAACTGTTTACTACAGACAACACAAAGTTGTTTCAATGACATATTTTGAGAACAGTGGAAATGTCCTTAATAAACTCAAGTGATCACCTTTGAAATTCTGCTCTTGAAACAGTTCATAAGGGAATGCTATAATTTACATTGCTATGTAAAGATTCAGATTCAGAGAGAAAAGAGTCTACTGAATGTCAACATCTCTTCTTTTATCGTTTTTTTTTTCTACAAAAGATGTGACTCCACTTTACTTTTAATTTATTTATAGTTTAGTGCCAATTCGTACCTGGAGTTCCTAGAGCCAGTAAGAAAATAGAGTTGTTCCACTTAAAGTAATATTTTTTACTGGTGCTGTTTACTTCACACATATATCTATCTAGCTATATATTCATCATTCAGGCTGGATGTGTCCATGAGTGTATGTACCAAAAATATATCTATTTTTTCTCTCTACATGGAGAAAAATGTCTTCATTTTTTTTGTTGGAAGTTTTCCAACTGATGTATTGTATTAAAAAGCCCCAAAACCATAGACTGAGGTCAGTTGTTTCCTCCCTTCCTTTCCTTTTCACTAGAAAATACATGAAATATACAAAATTCAGAATATGAATCTCATATAAATAAGTCCTTGGTGATCTGGGATGTGCAGCTTCTTTTTACAAAAGTAATTTGTGAGTTTTAAAAAACAATAAAAAACCCCATTAATTTAAAATATTATTGGTATGCAGTAATGACTGCATCCTAAAAATTCTTTTAAACTGTGGCTATATTAATAATTAAATATCTCTGGTTGATATTTTATCATATAGATAATATAACTTGATTCCTAATGAATCAACATGTTGCTGTTAACCATTGTGTGCCATACATAACTACTTCTTTATTAAATATAGAAGTCACCCAAACTTGATTAGATGCATTGTATTTTGAGGAAGAATTGATTTTAAAATACACTTGGAAAAGGACACAACAGCATAGCTTTCAGTGGTTTCACAGAACTACAAACCAGCTGACCTGCTTCAAGTAGAACTTTGGAAAGTATGAAGTCATGCTGAGAAGGGGGCATGTTTGATTTCAAGGTCTTAGGAAATATCTAATCGCAAAGCTAACTCCAACCAAAATAAAATGGAAAGCTTTGACTGTGTAAGATTCACTACCTGGAAAAATTAATTATAATTTATTTATTTAAGTATTGCCTGCAATATAGAACATCTATATTTCAAATAAACTGTATTATTTTGTAATCTGTAGGCATAAATAAGTGTTTTAGAGAATTGCTCAGCTCACATATTCAACATGTTATGAGAAAGACAGAGTTTTAGACCATACTTGGGAACAAAGATCTAAAATTCCTACATGTATGATGTGGGGAGGATTACTTTTACCCTTAATTGTTATCATGCAAAGCACCACTGCTTGCTGTTTAGTGTTTTTTATAAAATGTGCTGTGTATTATCACCCTTGCATTAAATACTCTAGCCAAGTATGGTTTTGTTATTAGGGTAAGCGGTTAAAATACAATTGACTACTCTTACTTCTGATTTATATTTATTTTCTGTTCCTTCTACATTTGTTCAGTGCCTTTTGTATTTTGTAGAAGATATTTAGCTTACAAAGCTAATCAGCTCTGCTTCCTTCAATTATAATGCCACTGTCCCTGACCTAAATAAAAGAGATCAATTGATGATTAAAATAGTCAGATCACCCCTTCTTTCTCACACCATTGATCTCTTCATTACAAAGTACTTTTTCACAAGTTTAGCTCCACAAACTGTCCTGATTTAATGAAAAGTTAGTAGGTGCCTTATCATCCTGATTTTTTAATTTACTGTTATTACTTATTGGTCCATTTGGATTAAAAAAAAATATTTTCTCAACTTAGTTGCTGCTAGAAAAGCTATTTGTGATTCCACTTATACTTACAAATACATTTATTATGTTTTCTGATATGTTGAATATAGCTGTCTGAGAAAAGTGACAAAGCCATAAGTGGCTTATATTCAGTGTTAGGTAGTTGGTTAGAAAGGAAATGTTATGGTTGGTCTTCTTTGATTGTAGCTGTACCCTACCCTTCAGTGTTGCAGAAAAGCTCCTGAAGATGTTGGCTATAAAACTTAAGGAGTTTTTGAACATCCACATTCTTCCACTCAGGGAACTGTTAAAACTCAAAGAAAACAGTTAAAACTCAAAGAACTGGTAAATCTACAAAGGCAACCAACCACTGAGCATTATGGTAGACAGAACGCTTCTGACAAACACTTTTTAAAAAAATAGTACCACGGGGATTTTAAATGTATAAATTCTTTATTTGGCTATAGTTTACTGGAAATTTAATTATATAAATATTAAATATTTATTCAAACTAGGTACTATTTCAAAACTGAAAATACAACTTTTTTTTCTAGAAAACTGTATAATTACTGCATTCCTTTTCTTCAATGAGAGATAGTTGGGTTAATATTAAAATTTGTTTTTAAATTAAAACATTGAAACTATTTTAACTATTTTATTAATGGCTTCTGACTTTGAAGAAGAAACCTACTACTTTAAAGAAAATAGATGTAATGGATATTTTTCAAAAGGCTGTTAACTGGAAATATGTTTTCCCTACGTTTAAATGTTTGAAAGTGAATCTCATTTTCTGAAGGAATAAATAGCAAAAATGACAGAAAAAAAAGCTATGTTTGCTTCAATAAAGTCAGAAATATCTGCATCATATGCAACCCATATAGGAATTCATAACCATTTTACCGAATACAATTTTTTAAAAATTGTGTTTGACAGGATGTCATGAATTCCAAATGTATGTTTATACAGATTATGCCAGAATGACACTTTTAAATATTAATTAGCTGTTCAAACATGTTGCATAACAAAGCACATCTGGTCTGTGGCAAAATGTGAAAAGAAATGGCACATCAGCTTTTAAGATACATTGATAGGGTCACATAGATCAGCTTGTTCCTATCTCCTCTCAGGGAGTTTCATCAGCATCTCACTTTTTATGACATAATTTGCATTTTAGGAGACACTATAGCGTATGCTGACATGCCAAAATTTTCTCAACAAAAGTTGTTTTCTGATTGATGAAGTAGAGCTTCAGGACTGAAATATCTGGAGTTTTTCGTTCCTGTCCCCAGGGGCTTTAAACTTGCATCCTCCTGAGAGTCTGACAGTTCTCAAGTTGCAGACTACACAGGCACATGATGTCTTTCTGTTAAAGCCATGCCATTGCACAGCCAGAAATGTGAGGTGCGAGGGGCAAAACTGAAATCAAGGAACAGAAGTCGTGGTAGTTCCACTGGACAATGTAACTGTTCCCATGGAAGATGGAAAAGCTACGGTTTTGTTTCTGTTCCCACGATGACTTCTTTGTCTTTGTAGTGTGTTGGCCCCGGCTGGGGGCCAGACACCCACCAAAGCCACTCTATCACTCCCCTAAGCAGCTGGACAGGGGAGATAAAATATAATGAAGGGTTCATCAGCTGAGATAAGGACAGAGAGAGGTCACTCGCCAAATACCATCATGGGCAAATCAGGCTAAAATTAGAGGTATTAATTGAATTTATTACTAACAAAATCAGAGCATGATAATGAGAAGTAAAAAAAACACCCACCCCTTCCTTCTTCCCAGCCCCGCCTCCTCCCCCAATGGCACAGAGAGACAGGGAATGGGGGTTATGGTCCGTTCATCACCCGGGGCTTCTCCCACTGCTCAGGGAGAGGAGTTGTTCCCCTGCTCCACTGTGGAATCCCTCCCACATGAGAGTTCTCGGTGAACTTTTCCAACATGAGTCCATCTCATGAGCAACCTCTGTGAACTGCTGCGACATGAGTCCATCCTACAGGCAACAGTCCCGTCCAAACTGCTGCAATGTGGGTCACTCTACCATGGGGTGCAGTCCTTCAGGCACAGCCTGCTCCAGTGTGGGTACCCCACAGGGTCACAAGTTCCACCAGCAAACCTGCTCCAGTGTGGGCTCCTCTCTCCATGGCTCTGCAGGCCCCTGCCAGGACCCTGTTCCAGCACAGGCCTCCCACAGGGTCACAGCCTCCTCTCAGGCACCCACCTGCTCTGCTGTGGGTCTCTTCCACGGGCTGGAGGTGGATCTCTGTATCCCCATGGACCTCCATGGGCTGCAGGGACACAGCTGCCTCACCATGGTCTGTACCACAGACTGCAGGAGAATCTCAGCTCTGGCGCCTGAAGCACCTCCTGCCCCTCCTTCTGCACTGACCTTGGTGTCTGCAGAGCTGTTCTTCTCACATGTTCTCACTCCACTCTTCTTTGGCCACAATTACCACTGCACAATAACTTTTTTTCCTTCTTCTTAAATATGATATCACTGAGAGGTTACCATCATTTCTGATTGGCCCAGCCTTGGCCAGCAGCACATCCATCTTTGGAGCTGCCAGGGATTGCCTCTGCTGGACATGGAGGAAGCTTCTGTCAACTTCTCACAGAAACCACCTCTGTATTCCCTCCACTGCCAAAGCCTGGCCATGCAAACCCAATACAGTCTTGTTCATCCAAAAGCTCCGCAATTCAGTGCATAAAAGCACGTCAAACACCTTTGTTGTAGATCAGATGAACCACATACTTATTGTCTGAGAGGTGCCCTCTTCGACCCTAGTCCACTTAATTTTACATAAACCCCTTTCCAATTTAAGGTCGTGATAATTCCCTTAATCCTTTCATTTCCTTAGACCTGGAGTTAGTTTCAGGACGGGTAAAACTTTTAAGTGAAGTCAGATTTTCATGTAAAATGGAATTGCTATTTTACAGTGATTTTTCTAGTCTGGAAGTCCTCATAATATATTGAACAGGAAAATGCATGACACATAGGTATAGACCTGTCTGGAATAGGACTGCTACTACATAAATTGGGGAAAAGTGGTAAATGAAAAGGCAGGTTTGGAGGTAATGTGCTCCAAGATGGTTTGATACAAGCAGATAAATTTCAGACAATGTTTTTATTATCTAAGAGTCAAAATTAGGTGCTGAGATACTAGAAATAAAAAAAAAAAAACAAACAACCCTACTTTAAAAAAATATTTATTTTTAATTGAGATTATTCATCATGAAGTGCTAAGAAATTTATATGAATTAACACGATTTTTTTCTGATTATTCACTGAGATTATAACAGTTGCCTTGTGGCAACAGCTGGAAGTAGAGAAGCAAGAGTGTTATTGACAAGGACAAAAATGAAAAAACAATAGTTTCCTTTACAAAATTCAGCAATACTAGTGCATAGCAGAAAAACTTCAGATTCTCATAGCTAATTAGCTATTACATTAATAACCTGTCCAGCAGTAAATAATAGAGATTTTGAATTAGTCTATATTTTATGTGATTATAGTAAATTTTAGGTATTATGTTCAGGTTTGTGCCAAAAGTTTATTAAATCAGATTTGTGTTATTACTTAAATGCATTTTTCTGCTTCATGAGTGCATTAAAGTTCTGCTAGAGTAAGCACTGATCGGCAGCTTTTATAAGTTTTTTATGTCTGTGAAAGATGAGCAATGATGCCTGTAAAATTTGCCCTGCTTCCTGTGCAATGTCCTTCCACAAATCTGTGAAAGCATTTCATAAATGCTTAGAAATAAATGGGTACTTAGTGGAGAAATAATTCCTAAAATCTTTGAAAGTGCTGTTCTTCGTATATTTCCTTTATTGTGCCTCCCTTCCTCTTTTCTATAGTATTCCAATTTTCTTTCCAACAAATTCCAAGGAAGATTAGCCAGAATTCATGTTTTGTGAAAGAAAGATCAGTGATCAGTCAAGTGATTGATTGAGCTGTGCCCCAAGTAAAGCTCCAGATTGTAGGCATCCACAATGAAGCAACTAAAAGTAGGGCCTTAATTCATTTGTCCCAAGGTAATCAGGTCATAAAGTGTCTGCATGTGGGCAGCTGAACTTGGTTCTGGGGATCCCCTGACCCAACTCACCTACAGACAGTTATGTCATGGTCCAGTTGGTGTAATTGTGGTGTTTAATGCATTCTGAGATTCAATTTTCTTTTCGTTCTGCTGGTCCAGAAGTACACAGACCTCTCACAAGACTTCTGCAATATATGCCAACCCCAATGGAGGTTTTGGATACTCCTGACTTCTCAAAAGGTGGTTTTGTCTAGGTATAAGGCAGGTTTATAAACTTTTATCTGAGTCAGTGGAGATCAAGGGCTTAGTCCACTCTCCAGCCTGGAAAGGGCTTTGCCACTAAAGGCAGTGCTATAGGCTAAATGCTGAAGCCTATTCCTGCTGTCATCTTTCCTAAAAAAATTCAGTTTGTGCAATGAACAAGCAGTAAATCTGAGGAATTACCCTTGGGGCAACAATTTCCCTGCAAGTATGCATTTTTTATTTCCTGACAGCTTTCTCCTGCCTTCTACCATCTTATGCCTGAACCTTTAGCTGACACTAGAGGCAAAGGGGAGCACTTTAGAGCTGGGAACAGGATGCTGACCGCTGAGAAGTGTGTGTGGTCTGCATGTTATTCAGATGAAGAGCTATAAAAGAAGCACATACCCTACACACTCTGCCATGTGGAGTGAAAGGCATTACCTAAGATGAACACAACTAATTTACATTTATCTTCCTTGGGCCTGCCTTTCTGCCACAACTGAATTTTTCCCTTAAGCATCTAATTTCAGCATTCTTTCTGTTTCCCAAAAGTACTGCATTGAATAGTGAAAAATAGGAGTTCAATGAATCTAAAAGGTTTTGACAGAGGCAACATGTTTTGAGGGGGTATAAGATAATAATATAAATGCTTCTTCCAAGAAGCATTAAAAAGATGCTTGGAACAATAGCAATTTCTCAGTTCAGATGAAATAGGTGAAATCTTTGAGAACTAGTAATGAGAAAGTAATTAACTACTCAACACCCCAATAATTTTATAAACTCTTTATGTGTTGTGCCACATATGCTTAGAAATGCAATGAGAACATAATATTCAGACTAAGAAGTCACAATTATGCTGGTAAAATAAGTCCTATTTGACGAATTTTATTTCTGACTTAGAAAATTGAACACACTTCTTCAACACAGTGGAGTATAAAAGCTACTTTTAATTCTGTGGTCATTATTCTCAATGGCAGTAAATTACTCCTTGTACTTTTTTTGAAAACAGATGTAGACACAGGGTAATTTTATTTTTTTTTTTTTTTTCTTTTAGTTAATAAGGTCCCTTTTTTAAAAAGTAAGTTATTCTTAGGGCACTTCCTAAATGGCTGCAAATTGCAGTTACAGCATGACACTCAGATGATTAATAGGATATTTTCTGCTTATATTTATTGAATGTTTTGAAATGGGTGTTCCTGGTGAGAAAAGTGAAAGAAAACCTTATTTAAACTGCCAGGCAGAACTTCAGAGCTAGTTTCACTGCTGAGAAACTGAAGAACACCATGAGTTTCTCTAAGGTATTAGTATTTTTTTTTTCTTCTACCACAAGGAATAATATTTTGAGGACACATACTAATATTAAAAGAATTTTTTTTTACTCCTAATATGGTGAATGTTCCAAAAGCAGTCTAGGTACTTCTGGAACAAAAATATTTACCTTTCAGATTATTTGCTACCTATCTTGGGGTTAATGATTTGTTGCTTGATTTTTTTTTCTCCCTTAGGTACTGGGTTTGAAGAATTATAATTGAAATGTATTTTTTTTCTTCTCGCTTTTTTCTTCTGCTCAAGAACTAACTTGCAATATATCACAGCTGTCATTATAATGAGAGAAAACATCATGATGCAGCAGAACTTAGTCAATTCAATTATATAGAAAATGCAGTGAAATTATTTTGATAGAAATGCACCTGCTGAGGCTGCCTGCTAGGCCAGTCCACAATTAGATACTGTGTAAAAAGTTATTAAAAAGTTCATTTAGACAATTTATCTCTCAAGTGTGTCAGGGGAATATTTCCCTGAAGAAAGGATCAAAACTCTGGAGAAATGTTTATTTCAAAAGTAAAGGTAAATTATGCAGCCTTGTCCTAATAATGGTGAAGATACACACTGTCTTAAAAAGAAATTCAAAGGTTTAAAAGATTTTGTAGATGGATGGGATTAAACCACCCGTGAACTACATTGCCTTGGTCCACAGGCCTAAGAAAAGCAGCAAAAAACCGAAAATTTCTTAAAAAAATAGTTCGAATATTGGAATAGCTCTAATGAGCATTCCACTGACTTTGGATTGCATTGGTAATAATAACACAATAACAAAAGGCAAAAGAAGCTTTCTATAGAAAATGACCCAGAAAAATGAGTGAAGGCATATTCTGCTTTCTCTGAAGAGCCATACTGCTAGCATTTTGGAGTCAACTTCTCCACCTCAGGAAGAATAATATATTTCTCTCTGTGAATGGCCTTTCGGTGCAGCTCTCACTGTTCCTGGTTGGTTGTGTCACATCAGCAACTGAGGCAACAGCTGATTGAGCTAACGTGAAGCAAAAGCTTTCCATAAAAATATTCATACTTTCAATTAGCTTGTCACACTTCACCCATTCACTTCCCCAGAAAGGTAATAAATCACTTCTGGAGCTTAGATCTTCATGACTGCTAGAATCATTACTCTGTGATTTTTTTTTTTAATAGCTTATTTTGCTTACAAGTTATGACAGCTTTGTGCCATTTTTCTCCTAAATGAGAGTGATTGCTGTAACAATAGGACACATTTGTACAGTTCATATTTTAAGAACTGCTGATTGTTTTAACCAATGTTTTATAAAACTGCCCTGTTTCACTACTGGTTCTCAGGAGTGTGAAAAAGACACACAAATCATCTTCTCTAATATGGTATTGTAAACTGTGTGTTTTAAGTGAATTTTAATATTGTCACTGTAAAAACTGATTTGTACGTTTGGGAGTTGTCTTAAATTTTTGAGGGTATTTATCCGTGAAGGAAATATCAGGAAAAAATGGTATTTTCTCGGTGCTGAAGAATGACAATTCACTTCTTAAAGCTGGACAGCAGATGGCCAGCGTGCCATTGGCATTACTCCTCTATAAATGCATGTGTAAAAATCTAGGAAAAGGTATATACACAGAGCTTATTAGTAACTTCCCCCAAATTATTATACTAACAACCAAAGAAGGTTCACATAGAAGACTTTCTAGATGACATCTTTTCATCAAGTACGTTGAATAAATGAATTAAAATATATACATATATAGTAAAATTTTAGGTATAGCAAAAATATTTTTTGTATTTTGTTTATGTAAGAATTATTTTAATGTGATACCCAAAAGGAACACAACTGACAACTCAATATGTTGTCTGCAGAAACTGTGTGGTATGCAGAGAAGGCAAGAAAAAAAGTTCTTGAATTGATTTATTTAGAGACTCAAACTATGTGAGTAGAAAATGGTGTCTCTGCTCTGAAAGGCTTCTCAGAAGAGTTTTGGTTCCAATTCAAAGCAAACATGGCAAGTACTTGAACACCATCCTTTTTTGGGTTTTTTTTTCCCCAGCTGTTGGCACAAAATGATGCTGGGCTTGCAAAAGCTAATGAACTTCAGAGATTTTTGTCTTTGGGGGCTGCAGTTATATAAGAAAGCGGCATCTGACTTCTGGCATCTTAGAATGCCTATCATGTGATGTATGTCAAGCACTACCTGAGATTTGAAGTTCATTCTTATCTGCAAAATATCAGGGTGTCCCATTTTCATACACATATTTTATCAAATATTTTAGTTTACAATTGAAAATCAGAAATATCCATTATTTAGCCTTTTTGTAACAAATATGAAGGTGTACGTAACTGAAGGAGATTCAGGAATGCTAATGATAGGCTGGAAAGCCTTATTTTCACACAGAAAAAATATTGTATCACAGAATAATAGATTCATAAAATCATTTAAGCTGGAAAATATCGTTAAGATCATCACATTCGACCATTAACCCAGCACGGCCAAGCCCACCACCAAACCATGTCCACAAGGTGCCACATCAACCCATTTTTTACATACCTCAGGTGACTCCACCACTTCCCTGGGCAGCCTGTTCCAATATTTTGGTGAAGAAATTTTTCCTAGTATCCAATGTAAACCTTCCCTGTTGCAGCTTGAGGCCATTTTCCATCTTGTTCTATCTCATGCTATTGAGTATATGTATAGAAGACATTTAAGTAAATGTTTGTGCATATACAGAGCTCAAAACTACTCCTTCACAATGATGAAGGAGACTCAAACTGGCCAGTGAAAATAATTATGTAAGTACTATTAATGATTAAATCATAGTTTCAATAATATGAATAAATCAATTAGATTTCATGGCTTTTTATAGCATAATATATGCCCTTGTGTTCATGAATAATTGATGTAAGCAACAACAATGATGACAAAAAACAAACAAAGATAAATAATCCCGTAAGATATGTTGGTTAATTCCTGAAAAGGTTAAGAACATCAAATTTTCAAATATCATGACCTGACTTTAATGACCCAGTAACAGGCTGACATTTGCAGTACCGTTTTTATGTAATAACACATCACATGCAAAGATCAGCAAGTGCAATGTAACCGCTTACCTCAAAGGAGAAAAATAAGTAATAATGGTACAAGAGAGGTTAATAACAGGTACAGGTCCAGCCTGGCTTTTATCAGTCTCTTTGGAAAATGAACTGGGAATTGCTGTCAACTTGATTGGAAAACGGAGAGGAGAAATAGATACATATGGGAGACATCAGTCAGAGTGGAGAAGACTGGTCTGTGTGAAGGTTGTTTGCAAGGTTACCTGTTCTGACGCAATGGAAAGCTGGAATTTGCATCTCAAAGCTTTGTTCCTTTCTCAACATAGTGTCACATAAATTGTCCGCCCTGGGGTTTTAATTTCACAGATGTCTAAGCTCATTTAGAAATTAAAGTGCAATAATCTGTGATCCACACTGTATCTCATCATTCTGTTTTTTTCTCAGCAAATGTTACATGGTGATTGTTTTGTTTACACATCAGAACTGTACTCAAAGTTATAGGCTTGAGGTTTGGGGTTTTTTTGGTTTAATACATCTGAGCTTTTATGTGAAGGTTAGAACATCACATATTTTTTCGCTATTATTTCTGTTTTATTTTGGGGGGAACTTCAGATTTACGTTTTTTTATGTTTTATAATCTGTGTGGTTTTTACAATCCCTAATGAGTATAGCTGGATGACAGATGCTTTCTAAAGGTTTTAATTATGTCCTTTTTTTCCTTTTTTTTGTTAAAAGAGATATTATCCTCAAAGGTATTGACTCTCAGTTAAAGAAAAAAATCCCTTTTACTGTTCATTACACTTTTCAGCAGTTTAGTTTTACTGTGAATCCTAGTAAAATAGTGTAATATTGATTTACTGAAGGAAATGATGTAATTAATTTTTGTTTTACACTGTGTTTTTCGATTTCAATAAAAAATACAAACATGCTTATTGTGATTGTGATTGGAAGGACTGAAGACAGAAATAAGCAAGCAATTCATCAGCAAAATCTGAGCAAATATTAGTGTGTAAGGATACAACTGCAATCTCCCCACATTAGGAGCATATTTAAAAAAAGAAGTTAGAGATACAGTTTTTATATATAGGTAACCCAGTTCCAAATATTCAAGGAAATAAAGATTCTTTGGAAATTTCACTTGAAAGTCTCTTGATTTTGCCTTTGCAGATCACGTGCAGCAGTTCTAGAGTGCCCGAAACTGTCCTGCCAAACAGAAGCCTTTCTTAATTAAAGCTAGTTTGAACAACCCTCTCTCAGCTCTGGCACCACTTCATGGAGCAGACACAACCTCTCCAGTAATCTGGTCTGCCATTCAAACTTCATAAACAGAAATTACATCCTCAAAACATAATACAGGTCGTGGAACTCCATTACAGTGCTCAATTGGCACACTTCATTTTCTGAAGGGTTTCCTGTCTCACGGAGTTGAACAAACAGACCTGATAAATGTGCCCCTCCAGGTCACCCTCTAATGTCCCTAGACACCACAGGCCCTTTCCATGTTTTAATATGGTCTTAAAAATAGTATAAAACCAAGTATTACAACATTATCTATAAGCATCCTGATTAGCCCTTTTAAGCTGTGTCTGTTTGAATTAATTTCCTTTCTTTCTCCTGTCTATCCTGTTTTTTGATAGCTGGCCAGACAATCTTATTAGATCAATGGAATTGTAATAAACTAAAATACTAACTCAAAGCAGCAGTAAAGAGTATCGTATTTACTACTGATTTACAGTTAAATTAAAAAAGGTAAGGAAGAAAAAGGGATGTTCTGACTGAATTTTTTTATAGCCTTGTTATTGACAGTAAATTGTCTACACCATTCTTGCATATCTGCAAATACAGTTTGCTTAATAGAACCTTTCCCTAAGAAAGAACAATGAGGGGTATTTATGCCCATTACAGTATGATTATCATGAAATGCACCATATCAGAGGCAAATTGCCCCCAAGCCAGAGTATTGAGACACCCCATGATCTCCCCAGTATAAAGACCTGGAAGTTCTGAAGTTTCAGTTGCTACAGCATAGCTGCAGGTAGGGTAGGAGAGGAGTAATAGAAGCATTTCTATGCATTTTGTGGTTGGTATTTTTCAAAGCAGTATCTAATTACCACTGAGAGTGGTATTCACCTTACTTGACTCCAGTCATCTGTATCTGATCTAATTACCCTTGAATGTCTTTGCTAAGGAAAGGAATAAGCATTGCTAGGGCACATAATATCTATATTATTCTCATATAGATATCTAGAGCTAATTTGAGGTCTTTAAAGGTATCTGAGATGCTTTAAGGCATCCAAAACTTAGGGTTGGGCAGATGTCTGAAACTGCATTCCTGATGCTTCCAAAAAAAACCCCAACCCCAAATATTATAGGTTCTGCAACAGAATTTTTCCCTTCTGGCACATCAGTGGAAGACCATGTGGGATATCCTAGCCCAAAAGTCAGGAGACTTGTTTAGGCAATTTAACTGAGTCCCTGGAACTGACGTGAATAACTTCCTAGTTGAGCACACTTCTGTCCATTGACTGTGGAAGGAGCCTTTGGAGCCAGCTTGGATGTGTATTTCGTTCCATGAATTCTCCTTGGAAGCTGCAAAATGACGCTCCTTAACACTGCTGGACTTAGAGTTAACCTGGAGTAGCAACTCCTCAGTTACAGTCCTTGTATCCCTCAGAGTTACATTTGCATTTCTCCCTGGCAGCTCATCAGGACTATAAGAGCACCAGGGGCTGGACTACAACAGGAACCTGAGCACGACCAAGTACCAGAAAACTTCTGTATGAAGTTTTATAAAGTGGTGATGTGGGGGTTCAGCAGGATAGTGACAGTAAAGGCCTAGAAAATGGTAATCTTATTCAATGGGAAAAATAATACGTGAGGCCACAACCTAATAATAACTGCTTTAAAGGCTTTATTTTGAGCACCTCGGTTTTCCCTTGACTGTACTGAGAGCTGTAAGACTCCTCAGAGCACAGTATTGTGTTAAAAAGGCTTTTAATAATATTTGGAGCAATGGCTCCTCGAAGATACAGTGCTCTTAACTGCTATTGGAAATAGTGAAAGAAGATTGTGTCTTGGTGCTGTGAGAAATGAGCTTAACTTACCACGGGATCCTCCTACAAACTGAAGAATTATTCTGTTTTCTTTCAAAAGATTTATTGCATTTGAAGACAGGAGGCTCTCTGGGCATTAATGGAATATTGAGTACCATTTTCGTATTCTTTGGGTACTTACACTGACTACAACAGTAAAATATACTGTAAACTGAATAATTCATTCTCTACTCACCATGGGCAGGCAGGTGTTCAGCCGTCTCCAGGAAAGCCTAGCTTCATCACATATCTTGGTGACTTGGAAAGACAAACACTATCACTCAAAATGTTCCCTTTTTCTTCTGACCCCGTCTTTAAATGCTGAGCATGACACTATATATGGTGTTAGACATTCCTTTCATCAGCTAGGATCAACGGCCCCAGCTGTGTCCCCTCCCAGTGTCCCCGCACACCCCCAGGCTGCTCACTGGTGGGATTGGGTGAGGACCAGAAAAAGCCCTGACTCTGTGCAACCAGTGCTCAGCAACAGCTAAAACATCCCTGAGTTATCAACACTGTTTGCAGCACAAATCTAAAGCAGCCCCATACCAGTTACTATGAAGAAAATTAGCTCTGTCCCACCCAAAACCAGCCTATGTAAAACAGAAAAAATATTACATGTAAAGCATAGCAGAATCCTGAGAATGTGCTACTGTTCATTTCGACAGGACCAGATAAAGATACGATGCAGCATGTTGGAATATATGTATTCATGTATTTTATTCAGCAAGTGAATAAGCAGAAATTGCTGTGACAGAAATGTACATGCTGTGGCACAGGGGCTAAATGAGACCAGATCAATAGGATAGCATTTGTCTGCGTCTGTAATATAAAACTTGCATAAACTGCTGAAGACTTTCTCTTTAAAGGGAAGAATTCCCGTGTATCAGAGTATGTATATGTTCTTCTGTGTATAAGGGTATGTACATGTACCAGCTCTTGTTTCCACACACAAGATCCCACATAGATCCTAACAGCATGACAAGTTTATCCCAGTTTGTTAACAGAAGCTTTCTATGAGTAAGAACAACAACCATCAAAGGCATTAATTATAATTACCTCCATTGCTTATCCTTTGTTCCTCCACAGTCTCCAAATTTAAATTAACAAAAATCACAAAAACTTTCTACTTTGTACTTTTCAAGTACATTATGCAAGTTGACAATATTCCCTTCTTTTCTTCTCACACACTGTAATAGAGGTCTCTGCAAAGATACATTTGAAATAATGCCTACCAGCACTTCAAAGCCATCTCTTGTGTGGTAGGCCTAAGTTTAGCTTAATCAATGTTTGATGTAATGAAAATCTCTTGACAGAAGTTGAAATGCTTAGAAATAAGTCTCTGATGCTTCATTATATATTCACAGAAAGGTGAAATTTGTAGTGATTATGCACACCTCTGAAATGTGTCTCATTGGATTAGCAGCTATAATTAGCATTCACTTTTATGAAAGTCAGCTTAATAATATTACCTTCCCTACCACAGGTTATATTCTTCTTGGTAATAATATTTTATTCCATGAGCAAAAATAAAGAAAATACTATTATTGTGCAGAATAGCATGTATTGTATTTAATTTATCTCTATTTTAAAAAGCCTGAAAGCTTTTGCTGATACAAATTAACTGTGTATGTAAATACACATTTCTCCCAACACCACCCTTAAAATGTTGAGGAACCCAGGGTTCTCCATAAGTAGGGAATCAGCTGGGGACACTGGAGGCAGTCAAAGGCTACCTTATATTCCATTCACAATGCATTGGTTTTGTAGTGCAAATTTGTATCCACCACCTCTACTACTAGACTGGTAGTACCAGATTTTTTTCATTTGTCTTTGTATGAAGTACAATCTGAGGTAATAATTTGTTTATTTCAAAATATGGTTTTACAGAAGCCCTGTAGAACTACGCTAAAAGTATTTTATGTGATGCAGACAGCACAATGCTGTTCTCCACCATTGCCTCATTTGATGACTGGTAGTAATTTTGCAGTTAACCAACCCAAGCAATATTTCTTTTTCGTTTCTCTTCAGTCCCTAAGTATTTCAGTCAGTCTATACCATTGGTGATTTTCATTCAATTGCTATTATTCATACATCAGAAACATCCAGTTATTCCTGTGAGAAATTCCAGTCCTTCTTGAGGATGGTAGTGATGAGAATGTCATCAGTGAACCTCATGACTATGGTCCTGGTCTTTGTGCCAAGGTCATTTAATCAAAAATGTTTAATGGCTTCAGTCGTAAGAATGATTGCTGGGAAACTTAGCCAAACAATTCCTTGTGGGCAAAGATTTGCGTACATATCCCAGTTGTGTTCTTGATGTGTAATCTACCTGTTTAGACAGATCAAATGAAATGAAGAAAACTGGCAGTACCCATATTTCCCATAAACCAGCAATAATAGATTTTTAATTAACTCCCACTGTAAGATGAAAATTTGAGGCTGTAGTTAAATTATCCTTTAAAGAATATTTTTCAGCATTATAACTTCATTGTGTCACAGAGAGTAGGTGAAAACACAGAGAAATGCTGGGGGCTGTATGTACTGTACACATTTCTACTTGTGCTGTTCACATGTAATGGAGGACCAGATCAGATACACAGCACATAATTGCTGTCACAAATATGTTGTGCTTTCTCAAAGTTTAGAAAGGGGAAATATTAGCTACACTCATTTCAAAGAGAAAATAATTCATTGTCTTTTTCCAGGGTTCCCATCAAACAAATTTGTATTCAAATCTACACACTAGCAATGCTTTACAAACTTTTTGATACATATTAGACCCCATACCAAAGTGTTTCCTTAAATAAGGTGATTACACCTATTACTTTGGAACTCCTAGATTAATCTCACTTTTGAGGCATTTCCGTGAAAACTCTATTAAGAACAGGTGTTTTTTCTAGTCCCTTTATGGGTTTTCATCTTCTAGCAAATCTCACTTGTAATACAATGCTATAAAATTGTATCAACAATTAATCTGTTATAAAAAGCAACTAATATCATTTGTAATACCAGTAAGTGTCACAACCCGCTGGTGGGGGCTGTGATGTTCCTTTTAAATTCTCATGAGGCTGAACAAAGACACCGGATCACACATTGGGGAAGTCTTATGTTTTATTGTACAGTCACCAAAACTTTGGCAACCAGCCCACTATTTAGACTGAAAAGGTGGTGGCTAACAAGCCCATAAATTCTTGCAATAGACTTCCACAAGTGATGGATAGCAAGCCATTTATTTTGTCCAGTGCACTTCAGTAAGTTCTCAACTCCCACCACCAACTCCTCACACGTCTGGCTCATAAGCCACAACACACCGTTACACAGGCTCCCCACTCCCACAGCAGAGTCCGATATGGAGTATGGAATAGAATATGATAGCTGTGCTTTGCTCAGGCAAAGCAAGGGGAAAAATCAAAGAGTATCACCAGTCCTTAGGTCCTGCATTGGTGCTGCTGCATGAATGGTCTGGAGTTGGGGCAAACAATGAGATGAAGAAAGTGAAAGAGAGGAGAAGAGAGAAAAAAGAGGTGCCAGAGATAAAAAACAGCAAGGAAGCATCTTTCTAATCTGTGTCTTTTTATAGTTAACCTGGTGCATGACTCTTATGTAAATTAGACTTTTCACATGTTTTCTGCCTTATGCACAGCCAACCCTTCTCCAGGAAGTGAGTTGGGAGGGTGGGACCGAGCACCAGTCTCAAAGCAGAGCAGGAAATTGGCTCAGAACAGCACTGTCCCACCTCTATGGAACCCTCACTTTTGATCACCTCTCCTGTAGCAATGCTCAGAATGTTTGAGACACAACATGCTGAAGTCTGGTCTTCTACAGTAAGTTACTGTGTATTTACAGGGGTGTATGAAATAAATAACATTTGACAGAAAACAAGTTGTTTGTTTGATTGTTTAAAATAATTGTTTGGCTCTTTTTGTCATATAAAGGCCAGAGGCTTTTTCACTTTCCAAAGGAGTCTTTGCAGGGTTTTAAGTGCCATTTGTCTCAGTGAACTTCCTGTTATTTATCTTCTTTATTATGTCCTGTATTATTCTGTTTGCAAGTTGCTCCATTGCACTGAATTTTTTGCCTAAAAAATTATAAATCTCTGTTTAATTTAAGTTGCCTTGTAAGGATGTATCTCTAATACATAAGCGGTTTAAAGTCGGCACCGAAAAAGCAGTCTTGAAAGAGCAAAGCTTTAAGTAACACTTATGAGATAACATTTAGGACAGTGTTTATCACTTTAGCTCAAACTCTAGAAATGCCTGTGCTCCGTGAACAAAAAAAAAGATTTATGGAGTGCTTAATCATACTGAATTGGGAAATAGTTCTCTATCCCTTCTCTGTAAGGCATTTCTGGACCCCCTGGAACTCCAATGTTCACCAAGGTGCATTTAGATTGCGCATTAAAGTTTCCATATGGAAAAGCTCAGCTCGTATGATCTCTGTGAACAGCTTGTGTTACTCATCTCATTAGAAGCAAACAACTCTGAGATGGCCAAGTTGTGAAAACACTGGTGTGTCACTATCAGGCACAGAGGATTAGTTTCAGATTATCGTTTGAGGCAGAGTTAAAGTGGGATCTGAATTTCAGTGCCTGATTCATGCTATCACTCATTTAATTGTAATGCCTTCTTAATATGCGACTGTAGCTTAATATAATACACTAGATAATTAGATGACCATGTCATGTAACAGTTTATTTTTGCACTGCATATGTTCAATCAGTTAAAATAACTGAGCTGCTGGAAATATATTCAGTATATACTCACATTAATCGCAGTACAGTAAAAATAAGATAAATCCTTGTGTAAATCTGTTTGGTATTTTTCATTTCCAGAATCCAAAATGTCCTGTTTTTCTACATTTCTGGGGTATCTTTTTTAGTATATTAATTTGCATATTTTTTGCTGTCTTTAAGAATACTTACATAACGCTTTTTTTTGGTGTCAAATGTTATTTATTTAATATACCCTTATTAGTATGCAATAGCTTGCTGGCATGGAAAACTATATTAGCTGCCCTTTATAATAATTTATTTTTAAATACCTGTATAGTAGTGATGACTGTATGATTTCACAGTCTCCCAGTACTGCTTTAGGAGTTGCAGAAATCATACTCCTATCAAGCATTGTTGGCTATTAAAGACATTTGTCCTGCATGACTTCAAAGGATCATTTCACTTCAAAATCAGTGAACTCCTAAACCAGTATATGATAAGAATATATACAGGCCTTGGGTTGTTTTTTTTTTTTTAATTTTATGTACAGCTTATTCATTAATGTCTATGAAGACTTTTTTTCTATTAAAATGTACAATGACATTTACAGGAAGCATGGATTGAATGTCCTCCTTTTATTTTTTTTTCGTTTTGCTGTTGCTTTCTGGTACAGAACAAGTTATGGTGAAATTGACTTTCTGTCAGCTTAATAACTATTAATGTATTGGAAGCAGCGAAGCATCACCCTACATGATCCATCTTTAAAGGTAAAGTTGTTTTGCAGGAAGGTCACAATTTATTTATTCTCCATTCATTCTTTCATCTTTGAAGAGGAATCATTATATAAACATTGAGCATATTTCTGAATTAATAACAAAATTTTATGTGCTCTCTGCTTAGAAGTTTAAACTGGTAAAATTCATAAAGCTTTCAGCAATAGAGTGAGGCAATTTTTAAAAATTTTCTCTAGTGACTGATACTTTTAAATATTTTTTCAACATGGAATGTTTCAATTCAATTAAATGAGTCTGTGGAGACATCTAATGATGTGCTTATTTAATTATATTCTTTAACAATTATATTTAGTATCTCTAGATTTTCCCATAGTAAAACAGGTCTAAAATCTAACTTGGATCAACATTATTCAGTTGGCAATATAATAATACTGCCAGACAGATGCAATTACAAATTCTCAACATTTTGGAACAGTTTCAGAAGCAAAACCTTTATTAGGTCTTCAAACTGATTGCAAGCCAAATGCATTCCAGGTTCCAAAAGGCAAGGTTCATCACGGTTTGCACGCTCCCTAGGTCTGATATAATCTAAGTGATAGAGGAAGAAAAAGGACTATGACAGAAGGCATTTGTGATATGTTTTGTAATTTAATTTTTCAAGTACCTTCATTAATCCATATCATAATTAATTCAAATTAAATTAATCCTGAAAGGTAGAAACAAACTTCAACTTGGAATATAACAGCAGTGTTGCCTTTGGCTGGCAGCCTTTAAATAAAGTTTCCTGCAAGCTTCTATTAAAAATGACCATTATTGTTTAAATTTCTTGTTTTGAATTAATCATAGACTATCAGTGTTCCAGGATAAATGCAAGTGTATGTAAAATGGTTTGAGAAGGGTTAAAAGTCTGATTTGTCCTTGCTGAGATGAGTTGAGCTATTTGTATTAATTTATTGGGTTTAGGCAAAAAATTATAAGTTGTCTTAACATCTTTCCACAGAAAACACGTCAATATTCCTTTCTATTTTCTGCAGACTGAATGCAGTAATCTCACTTCTCTGGTTTCAAATCCAGCTCAGTTTTCAAGTGCAGCTGTTTATCATAAAATGCTTGTTAATGGGCAACTGATACTGCTCAGTGGATGAGAAGATTGTAGAAAAGTGTGTTGCAAGAGAAAACAAAGTTTTCAAAAAAAATTTGTTCTCTTGCTATAGAATTCTGTAAGATAAAACATTTTTTTTCGTAACTTCCAGAACATTTTAGAATACCTTGGTTTAGGACCATTAAGAGCTTTCTTTAATTTCTTATGCTATACAGTAGTTAGTCTTTAAGACTTTTCCTTAATAAGTAGTTTTAAAGCCCTGTGCTTTAACCAAGCAGGACCTTCCCACAGTTTAGAGATGCATTATCACCACCACAGGAACTTCAGGGGAATAGCCAACAGCAATTGCCTTAGAAAGAATCCTTCACTCTGTATCTGGGCTTCACATCTCTGTCTTTCAATGGTATGTGCCTACTCTGCACCAAGGTCAAACAGCTCGAAGATTGCTTTCACTCCCACATGCAAACTAGAAGAGTGCAGCAGCTGCAGAGTTGCCTGCGCCTTTGGAAGTTGTTAGAATAATATTAACAATATCCAACACAGAGCAGTGAGCTGCCGAAATGAGTTTATTAGAAATTGTGAGGACAGTGACAGGAGTGTTTGCAGCTCCTCTCCAGGGACCTGAGTCAGCAGATGATATATAAGCCTTATTCCTTACCTTAGTGTAAGTACTTGAGCCTTTTCAGAGGAGGCGACTAATATTTTATTTTAAAACAGTCTCAAAAGAGTAGGTGAGGCAAAATGTACTGAAAGCACTCTTGTTTGCTCGGCAGGTGCTGGAGATGTGATACCAAAAGTCCAAAACTGCCTCTTCCAACACTCAGGAGAGTGTGCTAACCTGTCTTCTGCCCTTCCTATTGTGTCTTCATTAGTTTTAACTAGACTATTCTCCCACGACTAAGAAACTCAGCATTGCCAACTAGAAGTAAGTTTCCCAGGTGTTTCCAGCCAGTTCATTATTGTAATTATATTTTTTATTGCTTCTTATACCAACCACTGTCTGGTTTTCTTTCTGTAAGAAATAGTGGTGCACTACTACCAAGAGTTGAAGTTGCAAATGTTTCATAAAACCTTGATTTTCATGTCATACTTGGAGCTTATTAAGTGTCGAGAGAAATGATTTAATAACTTCTTAATACTTTTACCTTTGCTGTTTCTTTTTCTTTGCTACTGCAGTAATAATAAATGGTTTACAGCAATTTAGTTAGGCAGACTTTTTCCTGTAAGCGTTGCTCACTGAACTTCACAGTTTTACAGCACATGAAAAAGATTTTGAAAAAGATTGGGTTATAATGTCTGGTTTTGACTGGTTTAAAGCTAGTTTCTGACTCCCTCTGTGTACTTAGACTGCAGAAGTAAAAGATAGAAGATGCATGGCAATCTTTCACTTAGCAGTGAAAATTTGGTAGTGGTTCAATTTCCTCTTGATCAATCAATTCCATCAATCTAGGTTTTAATACTTCACACAATACAACCAGTTGCTGTGATACTGCATTGCAAATTGATGTATTATTTTTCATTCCTATATATTGTATCTTATCATATATGGCCTTACAGTTTCAGGGTTTTTTCTTCAATACTTGTTCTAACTTTGAAAAATGTAAGATCTTAACTGTCTTCTTTCTGTCTTTTACTGAGAGAGTATTTTTAACCATTATTTTAACCCGTTAAGCCTTATTATAGCTTTCTTTCCTCATCAGAACCCTTAATTTAGCAAGGTGTGACTTTCATAACCTGTTTGCTTCTACTTGAAGAGAACTTTACCTTGCCAGAAAAAGCAAAAGTAAGTTTGTAATGAAGTCCCAGAAATTCAATCAAAATCCTTAGAATTTGGACACTGGTGAAATAGAAGCTTCATACTGAACAGTTGTGGAAGAAGAAGGAAGAAGAACATTTCTCATTTGTTAGCTTAAAGACAGAAAATATCAAAGAAAAAAAAGGTGTGTTCATGTCAGATAAACAGAGCATACTGAGCTAAATAACGTTTGAACAAATAAACCAGTTTAAAGGGAATCCAAAGTAAAATGTTAAAACAAAATCTGAAGTAATGATACATTTTTTATAAAATTTCCTATGAAGGAAATATATAGAAGTGGAAGTACACGGTTTCCTCAATATATGATGTTTAAATATTTTTGAACATAAACTTCCATTCAGTCTGAATTTTAAGTATTTTCAGCTTGCCATCTAAATGGCTGATGTTTCTTCTCAAAGCCCTTCCTGCTTTTTTAGTGTCTAATTGACTTTTATTTTATGTTCCAAATAATGAAATACCACATTAAATGCAGGGAAAAGAATGTCCAAACTTCTTACATTGCAATTTCCTTTGCATGAGATGCAGTTCCCGTGTGAGTTAAGACCAAATACATACTAAATAAATCAAAGACCTCATTTCCTGAGATGAAAATGCAATATAACCATTAATAGTACTCCAGAACTGTGACTGTAAACAAATGAGTTTCTCTTTTCATTTACCATTCTTTCCACATCTTTATAGATGTCACAGCAATTATCAGTGTCCTGAATACAGCTATTAAACATTCTCCTTGTTTTTCCATGTTTTTGAAACCCCAGGAACACATATAAATCTATAGTGCTTGTTTGGCCTTAAAATAATGACTTTCATATGTTCAGAACATATCTAGTTAAAAAATGGGATGTTAGGGATTACCCTTTCTAAGATGAACTACCATGTATAAAAAGTGATCCTAGCTGCCCCTCTACATTTTATTGCCCAGCCCAGGGAACCACACCAGATTTATTTTACTTAATCTGCCAATTTTTCTCACTTCAATTTGAGTTACACCTCTTTAGTAGATGAAATATTAAGATTTAATTCCTATGTAATTAACTGTACTCTTCATCAGAAAAGTGTTTCTCTAAGACAAGGCTGCATAAAGTAAATGAACGTGATTACACCTGGATTAGAGACAGAATCATTTAGACTTTTTCTTGCTGAGAGTCAAAGCAATTCCTTCCAGGTATGAGGGAAGGCTGATATCTCATGGTATTACTTTCCTTCTCCAAACTGCTATCAGAAACAGAGCTTTGAAGACCTTCTAATACAGTCAATGATTTAGCAGGTTCATTTTTTTAGGGAAGAAGTACTATTAAATATGAAAAAAACCAAATACATAAATCAACTTAAATATGTGCATTCACTAAATACTTTGTCTGTAATATGGTACGTTTGGTTTGCCTTAATCTCTGTAGACCTGCTTTCAGGAAGAAAGGTGAATTTTGTATATGTTTTTTCTAGCTAATTTTCCTCCTTTAGAATTTCCTCCATATTACCACTAAACTGTGTTGCATGTGTTAGCTTGGTTATTGAAAAGAATGTGGAAATGTACCCTTTACTTGAATACATTTTTTCCTGCTCATAAGCATTTTATTAGGGTTGTGATGAGCACCAGCTTGAGTGCTGTAAGAAACTTTTTCTTATATATTGACCCTTGACACACATGAAACCACATTGTCTTGAATCCCTCTTTAATCAGAGGAAAGGCCTCCTCGTCCAGTCATTCACCAAATAATTGTATGTGATCAGCAGCCAGATTAGCCTGAAGCCAGTGCTCTGGTTTCTCCAGAGGCTGCCACTCACACATGCAAACACACAAACCCCAAGCCCCAAACCAGCAAAAACTCATTTTAAGTGTTGAAGCTAAAGTGAGAAATTGAAGTTGTGGGATGCTTTTCCTACTTGGTAGTACAGGAGGGAAGGACTAAACCTGGTTCCCTTAAATCCTGCATGACCTGCACGCTGGATAACTAAATTTCCATTTGGGTCCCACCACTTCATTCTACTTACTTTCTAGTAGCACCTAACCCTTTAAGTACTTACCAGAAGGCATCTACCTCACTGCCCCAGAAGTGTCCCAGAAACCAGCTTTCAGTCACTACCAGGGACCGCAGATGTAACCTGAACCTTTTCAGTCCAGATTAGGTGAGGGTCCCCAGTGGGTAACCAAAATATCTGCTACAGTAATTACAGCAGCGACACCATGAGAAAAGTCCAAGTCTTGAGTTGCTAGAATATGAATAAGCACAAGGATTGTTTGAAATCAACAACAGCTTTAAACTTAGAGAGGGTATGTTTAGATTAGATATTAGGAAGAAATTCTTTAAGGGTGGTGAGACACTGGAAGAGGTTCTCCAAACAAGTTGTGGACTCCTCATCTCCCCCATCCCTGGAAGTGTTCAAGGCCAGGCTGGACAGGGCATTGAGTAAGCTGGTCTAGTGAAAGGTGTCCCTGCCCATGGTGGGGGGGTTGGAAGTAGATGATCTTTAAGGTGCCTTCCAACCCAAACCAAATTCTATGGTTCTATGATTGTACAATTCTAACCTGATATATGTTCTTTTAAAGGAACAGCTTTAATAAATCTCGTTGTGGAGGAGCATGTCTCTGCATTTACAACTTTAGTGAAAAAGCCTAAGCACTGCTGCTAAAACCAAACAGCACTTTCCACAAGGTCAGCATATTTAAAGACAGATTATATTTTGGAAGTTTGACACATATTATATAGACCTTTGTCTGGAGCTTGTAGTATTCTATTTCTGTCTTTTGCAGTGCCTTTATTGTTATTTATCTTCTTTCATTTTAAAATAGGATATTTAAACTTCAGACTGTCATAGAAGGGGTACGTTTCATGAGAAGTATTGTTCCTTTAAAAGGCTTTTTTTTTTCTTTTTCTAAATGGAAAAATAGTCTTTTTCCTCTGCTCTTATAGTTCTACACAAAACTGGTACATACTGAAAATAAATGTTCAATAAAAAAGATAATAAAATAATAATTCTCTTTATTAATGAAATGGAAAAGTTTATTGGTGACCTGTTACATAGGTTTGCTGGCCAAATGGTCATTGACAAAACAGTCAATGTTTTTCTTTTCAAAAGTGTAAGTCTTTTAGATATTAACAAATTAATTTGTACTCACTCCTGGGAACCTTTCTGTGGTTGGTTTCTCATGTTGTATGGGTCTTGGGCCTGTGAAAAGTGTTGCTTATTTCACTAACTCTCTTGGCTTTATTTTATTTAAATTGGAATTCTCTTTGAACACTCCCATGTTAAGTGATTTGAGTTACAATCAAGTCTCTACAGCTGAATGGAGAGATCTGCATGCTCAGAGTGTGAGGGTATGTAAGGGCAATGTAAGGACACCTCGTTTGTGAGGTCAGCTTGTGAATGGGCTGCTCGGTATAAAGAACCATATGAAGTAATAAATTAAGCAACCAGATACACAAACTAAGTACCAGGACATAACAGAGACACTGGAAAATCCAGAGCTCTCAGATCACTGCCTGATAGGCCTTAGAAGGAGTCAACCAAAGCCTTGAGGATGTCCAATCACAACTTTTTAACTGGTAGAAAGCAGTCTTATAAAAACCTGTCCTGGGATATGGGAAGGCATTTGTTAGATTGAACAAAACTTTACTACGGAATGCTTATGAGAAAGGCCAAAGGCAAGGTAAAGGACAGGTCAAGGTAGACTGAGGACAATGAATATGGGAGGAGAGGGGATAAAGGTATCCACGTGTATGTAGACAAACTGCTGATTGATGTTCTTTTCTGGCCAAGACCTTGGTCTGATCACCACAGTTTGTCTTCCTATTAACTTCTTTCCCTTGTGTGATAATAGAAAACTTCAAGCCAGAGTAGATGTTACCTAGGCTAAGAGGTCTGGCCTATTACATAACTTCATCAAATAAGCCGTGAAGCACAGAGTATGACTCTTGAGTCAGAAATCATTATCTCTTCAAAATAATTTTGATAATTACTGGTTGGAAGAAAGAGCCTCAAAATAGTTTATAAAGCTGAGAAGTGATCAAAACGATTTACATGTGCCTTGATTCTCCACTGAAGTCCCATTTACCCCATTTCAATATCTGTAAGAGAATCAGACCTCATATGTCTAGAACTATTTCACAAGACCATCAATTCCTTTTCTGCTTCTTCTGATTGCCTTCCTTTTATAATATCAAAGCCCATGTAAGATGCTGGTTGTGAAAAATGTCAAATAAAGTTTCAATCTTATATTCAACATATTGCATGTAACTGGGAAAATGGAGTTCCAATGATTGTCATGACAGTCCTCGTGGTACAGACATGGATGCACAGGGGACAGCAGAGAGGAGTTTTCTTGAAATGGAGGCTCACTTGGATTTACGTTCTGAATTTGCAATTGCAAGTCTCTGAAACTCACTCCTACATTCAGATAGGTGTGTTCTCTGACTCTTCTCTTTTTCATTGAAAAGACAGCCTTTTGGTCCTCACATTACCAAAATGTTGTGTAGTAACTGTGGATACGGTGGTTTTTCAAGAGTGGGTACCTGAGTCTTGTCTCAGCCTAAATCAGGACTGGGTTGAAAACTCCTGCTATAGCTTAGGGTGGGGTGGGTGGGAGCTGCCTCTTTATTTCCTGTTGAAGCCAAACCTCTTTGCATATGGGAAGTTCAGATTCACAACATTGTGGAGAAAGCTTCATGAGGCAACACATGTCTGCAGCTGCGAATTAGGACTTCTAGCTGTGCCCAACAAGACCTAATGTTTTCACCACTATTTCTTTTTCACCACTACTCCTTTGAGCATTTTATATAATCTGAATGTTAAAGAGGAGATTAGTCTATAAACCTCTAAAATCATTCAGAGTCATTACTTTAGCACCATGATCCCAGTTTGACATTTTTGGATAATCATAAAATCATAGAATTTTAATGGGAAAAAAAAACGAGCGTAGTGCAAGGATAGAACAATTTAGACGTTGCAATAGTATCAGCTCTGTCTGAATGAGTGATGATAACTTATTAATATCCAGTACACTTCAGCATAATACTAGGCTAAAGAATGCAGTACATCCCAAGCTGAACTCCAAAAGGGATAAATACATATCATATATTATCAAGCACAGCAAGAAAAAGTTAACAAGTTAAAAATAGTAATTGCTTCTATGCAAAGAGACAGGCAATAAGTAATTTCCTGAGCTTTATAATTAGAGATAGCTTGCAAAGTCACACTTCTTACTTCACTTCTACAGCTTGTCCTAACAGCCAAAACAAAATGCCTAGGGAAACATGCAAACATGAAGAAAGTATTGCTCTGAAGAATTCTCTTTGCTCTGTCATTCTTTTTTACTGTGATAACCTCAGGGTCTTTTGACTTAGGCATCAATGAATATTTAAAAAACTTTTGAGCTAAAAAGGACACATCAACTGCATATTTTGGTTTTTAAAATGGTGATTTTGAATTGAATTGAAATACTTATTTTCAGGTTGTGAAACTGTACAGGGAAAAAAAAAAAATTATCTTCTTTTATTGTGGAAGCACCTGATGAACATCACTGGCTGGATGTAGCCACAAAGATTATGGAAAGCTTTGCAGCAATCCCCTGTTAATAATCCTAAACATGATAAGGAAGAGTGGGAGACTTCAGGTCTATTTGCCTCTTTTATCTTCAGTCCTGTAGCAGATCCCCTGGTTCTTTAGTGTCCCTGTTACAGGCACCACCAGAAAAAGCAACACTGAAAACTCTGCTCAAGTCTAGGCAGTCGTCATGCACATTGCATTTGTCAGCTAGTAACACCCATTCCATTGGCTGACAGTACTTAATGCACTGTGCTCCAAAGTGTCCTGCAAAGTTCTCACAGGTTATGCAATCATAGAATCATCAAGGTTGTAAAAGACCTCCGAGATAATCAAGTTCAACCACTGAAACTCCTACATTCTTAAGACTAATCATGAGACTAAGTACAACTCAGTCTTTAGGAGAGTGCAGCTCACTGCTCCCATTAACCTCTTTCTGGAACTGGAAACAGGACTTTTGCCAGCCCCCGACGAATCCTTCCCAACTGGGCTTCCTTCCTGTCAGCATGAAGTACATTACCAGTGCTAAATGCAGTCCAAAGCCTTTTTTCAGGGTTCTTAGGAGTGGGTTTGGGGAATTTTTTGGTAACAAGAATTGATCAAACCGTACCATTCTCTGCAGTCAATCATTTTGGCGACTATTTGGTATAATATAAAATATTGACACACATGGATTACTTTTCAGTGCCTGTGGAAGGAGAATAAATACACTTTGTAACCTGCACTATTCAGCTACCTGAAAAATGGCATTTTTCTCAGGTCTGCAGGGCTACTCAAAGGACTGGGAAAAGGATCACTGAGATGATAACAATGCAGAGCTAGGTGTGGGTGGACCTTTTCTGCTAGTTTCATACAAAGATGTGGTGCCACTAGTCTTTGTTCAAGGGAGTACGACGACTACAAGAAAAAAAGCAGATTCAGAGTGATTTTTTATGTAGTATTCTTTTGTAAATTTGTTAGAGCTAGTTCTGGGAGCTTCTGCTGAGATTTAGCAGAAGCATTTGCTGCATGCCACATTCCCCTTATTAAACACGAAGGAAAAATTGCAGAGCTGTGCATTGTCTTTCAGTGGAATGAACAAGCTTCTGACAATGATGAGGATTTAACAGAGTGCTGAGATCATGCATCTTTTATCAAAAATTAGGATGCATTGCTTTTCTGTTTTTCGTGATTTATAGAGGAAAATAGGAATATATAGCAACAGCAATGTCTAGGAGTTTGAACACATGTCAAATATTTGTTAGTTACCTGTTCCTAGATAGGCATCTACTTTCAAATGAAAAGTATATTATGTGTAAAATCCACTAGAAAGAATCGTGAGAGTTTTTTTTTCTTTTTGGTTTTTTTTTAGTAAAAGGAGTATATAGTCCATATTTTGAAATCCATAAACCTAATTTCTGAAATAGGGCTATGCTTTGGTACAATAACTTGAGAGTCGTGCTTTATTTATTTATTTATTTATTTGTTGTGTGCGCTCTGACATAATACTTCAATCATAGAATCATAGAATATGCTGAGTTGCAAGGGACCCATCAGGACAATTGAGTCCATCTCTTGGTCCTGCACAAGACATCCCAAGGATCTCACCATGTGCCTGAGAGTGTTGTCCAAATGCTTCTTGAACTCAGACAGGCTCTTGCTGTCATGACTTCCCTGGGGAGCCCATTCCAGTGCCCAATCACCCTCTGCATGAAAACCTTTTCCTGGTATCCAACCTAAACCTCCCCTGACTTAGCTTCATGCCATTTCCTGGAGTTAATTGGTCATGAGAATGAAGAGATCGGTACCTGCCTCTCTACCTCCCCTTGTGAAGATGTTGAAGACCACAATGAGGTCTCTCCTCAGTCTCTTCTGCAGGCTGAGCAGACCAAGTGAATTCAGACATTCCTCATACGGCTTCCCCTCCAGACCCTTCACCATCCTTGTTGCCCTCATCTGGACACTCTTTAATGGCTTGATGTCTTTCTTATATTGTGGCACCCTCAGAACTGCCCCCAGCACTCGAGGTGAGACTGCCGCAGTGCAGAGCAGAGTGGGACAATCCCCTTCCTTGCTCAGCTGTTGATGCTGTGCCTGATGCTCCCCAGGACATGGTTGTTCCTCCTGGCTGCCAGGGCACTGCTGACTCATATTCAATTTGCCATTGACCAGGGCCCCCAGGTCCCTTTTCTCAGTGCTGCTCTCCAGCCTCTCATCCCCTGGTCTATACATACATCCAGGGTTGTCCTGTTCCAGGTGCAGAATCAAAGGGATGAAACAGGAGGAGACAAAATGCTTGAAAAAATGTGCTATGTATTTTTAGTTCTAAACTGAAGTAGTAGAATTCATAGTAACACTAGACTGCAAGTATGAAGGAAACTCATCTTTCTAGAACAAATCAGAATATTAACAGTATATTTCTACACTGATTGTCATAGAATAGGTTGACAGATGACATTAAGATCAAATTTGAACACACCTAAATAAAACATACAAGTAAACAGTTTATTTACAAATCGTGGAGTTATTTTTCTGTATTTGAGCAGTCATCGAATCTTCAGGTATAAAATAATTCATTATTATTTCAGTTTTGATCCATCTTGCATACAGTACCTTATCATATAGAAACCACATATGTCATAAATGAGGTAAATTTCTCAGTGAGAAAACACTAGGGATCTTCCTGTAATGTTTATTTTAAGGAGACTAAAATTAATGGTTCTCTTGGGTAAATAGCACCACTATATTTTCACAGATGAATTCAAGTGTGAGGTCAAGTAGTAGGTATGGTTAAGAATTTCACATATGAAAATAAACAGATGCATTATAACCTCCTCATCTGTTTCCAATAGAAAAAAATATTATTTATTTACAGAACATCTAAAATTGGATTAGAAGATCTTTTGGATCATTGTGGTTTAGGAGAAGTAGACTCCTTGGGTGATCCAAGAGGCGAGTAGTGGGAGAACATGCTGACACTGTCTGCAGGGCTCTTCACAAAATCCAGTCCAGGCCAGCAGTGGTTAAGTATGTAAATTTATGTAAAAGGAAAATGTACTCTAACTTCATTTCTAGAACTGTAGTATAACACATGTTTCTTCAGGAGCTCTTACAAAAGGAGTGAATAGTCTGCCCTTTTATTCACGGATGATTGAGAGTCATGAGCCACCTAACCTTTCTTCTGTGCCCGACAGCAACCACTCTTTTAACCCTTTTAAAGCACTGCTTTGTATTGGAGCAAGTAGTGAGTGGGGCTTAGTGAGATTTGTGGAGAAAAACACTTGTTTTCTGGGGCCAGCACTGTAAATATTTGAGGGGTTTTAATGAATTCTAGCTCCAGTCTAGTTCTATCATTATTATTATTACTATTATTATTATTGTGAGATTAGCTGTTGGAGCGCACTAGGTGCACTCCTGGAGTGCCTCCTCCAGTTCAATTTCGTCCTGACTTGAAATCAAGTAAAAGGGCTTTGAAAAAACCCCAAAGCTAATAGTAATCTATCCTTCAGGTATCTAGAGTATCATCTCACCCTTCGTCTCAGACTGAAAGAGTGAGAAAGGAAAACAAGTCAGATATGCTAGATACCAGAACTTTTCTGCTAATCCTTAACTGGAAGGGGTAGGAAGACTGTCCAATTTCTGACAAAATCTAATTGTAAAAATGGACAGAGCTGAAAGAAAGGAAGACTTATGAATGTATTTTGTGATATAAGCACTATGTTTTTTAGAAGCAGTCATCTTTACAGAAATCCTGAAGTCTTAGTATGTCAGCCCTCCTTCCCATTTTACTTATAACTCTTGTAGGTTACTGTTAGTCTTTAAAAGTAGGTCTTCAAATTTTCCAACATTGTACTTCTCTCCACTGTTTAGTTTAAATAAAGTAAAAATCAACAGGTTGGTAAAATGGAATGTTTTGTGTCTCTAAACTGCATGATATAAAACTAGCTGGAAGAAAACAGTTCATAGCATACCACTCACTGATGTTCAGTAACCTATAGGATATATTCTGAGTTTATTGAGTTAGGAGATAAAACTTGTAAGTCATTGCAGCAGAGGGAATATTTTTATTCACCTTGTTTGAATCTGATCGGCAGAATATCTGCCAGCTATTGAAAGAATTGTTTTTAAAGTAGCAGAAATAAAACACTCTCTAATCCTTAAGGTGCTGTAAAAAGAGTTCTGAATGCATCTGTTAATGTTCTGGGCACATAATACAAAGGGGATTACTTTTTTCCTAATACATACTAAAAAAGAGAAAAGAAATAGAATGAAATTAAGAAGAGGAGGTGAGGTAATAAAATCAAGACACACAAAATTATTTTCTTATCTCTTGGGAAAGCACAGGAACCCTAAAGAATAGCACTATTGTTTTATAACAACTGCATGTTGATTCAATGTGTATTTTACATATGCACTCCCAAAACCAGAAACAACTTCAAAATTCTGTCCTTTGGTAATCTGTGATCTATTGCAGTTTTAAAAAATATATTGGTAAATGAGAAAAGGCATACCAAAGACATGCTTTATTACCTGAAAGTTATATATTTGTTTCAACTTATTGCTGTTAAGAGCAGTCTTTCTAAACCAGAGAATGAATTCTCTGATGCATGTATTTTTAGGCCTTTTTTTTTTTCTCTGTATAGTGGTTGTTGCATTTGTGTTGTATTAACAAACAACTGCTTTCTTCTCAGTGGATACTGGAAGTCCTCCCAATCCATTTGGAAGTTCCCTATCAAAACAGGCCAGAAAATTAGCTTTATTCTTTGTCTTTCAACAACAAGATGCAATGCAAGAAGTGAAAAAGTGTCATGGGAGGTAGGATCCTGTCGCTGGCCGCTACTAGGTGGGCGCCCCGGATAGCGTAGCGGCTCGGACACAACTTCTTCAGAACTGCCCCGACACGCTCCAGGCTTTTCAGGATTCAGTCCCACGCGGCGGTAAAAGAGGCTCGAGGAGGCAGGGAGTTTGTCCTCACTGAACAGGCGGAACTTTATTATGCTACTAACGCTGACAACTGCCCGGTCAGAGAGGCCCCGGGAAACCCCAGGCGCTCTCTTAAAAGAGGGGGCGGATACAAAACTGGAAGCCCCGGATAGCCAATCCCAGTAGAGTATCAGCTTAACAGACCGCGTACATAACCAATCGGCGGGTAACGGGCGATCACCCCATGTGGGGTGATCAATAAGGAACCGAATGGGTTGGAAGAATCTGGAAGGGAGGGAGTGGCCCGTCCCTAGGGTGAGCCCTGGGGGGCATGGCCTAGGGGCGGTACCAAGGGGCATGGCCTCAGGATTCTGTCTCGCCCTCAAGGGGCATGGCCTCATAAGGGGGTGGAGCTTCCCAGGAGGCATGGCCCTCCCCCGAGGGGGCGGGGCCTTCCTCCGGCTCCAGGTCCTCCTCTGGTGACCCTAATTCTGAGGATCCGCCCGCTACAGGATCCCATAACTCAGACATGCCCAGCTGTAAGTGGGGGTTGTTGACTTCTACTCTAGCAGTTCATGGTGATATAACTGCAAAGAATGAATACCATTTTTTAACCATTCATTTGTTACAGAAATATACCAAAATTATTCTAACAAAAAAGCGTTGTACCACGTGTACATACAAAGTTAAGCTAAAGCTAAAACAACTTGGACAATAGCCAGCTCTGGTTGCCTTGAGGGCTGCTAGCAATGAGAGGGCTCCTTTTGGACCCTGTAAGGCTGCAGAATCTGACATTATCAGAAGGCTGTGTCATATTTTGTACTTGGCTTCTAACACTGAAGTCAAAGTGATAGAAAAAGTCACATTACATTTTCCCCCACTGTTTAATCACCTGTAAGTCATATCGTTTAAAGTACCTTGCAGCTCTTAACTTTTTGAAGTACAAAATCATACAAAACACTGTTTAATTTTTTTACTCTCTTACATATCTCCTGTAAGATTCTACATTGCAAGTAACTAAGAGATTTTATTTTTGCAAACCCTACTTTTTGGTTATTTATGAAGGATTGAATAAGAATACATTTGTTTATTTCAGAAAAATTATGGTCTCCTAGGAAACTTCTTTCTTTTCCCACCTCTCCCTGAATCTGATGAAAAGGGCAACGTATTGAAATAGCATCCAGACATCTCTTGCCAACTGATGCTTTAGTAACATTTTGATCAATGTGCCTGCCGCTTCATCCAGGAGCCATAGGAGGTAGGAAATTGATAATTGGTGATGCAGTTCAAAAGATCACATGAAACTCTCTGTCATAGGAAAATGAGCACTTTCTGTTTTACTGCTGCTGTGAGATTTGCTAAAGACATACCTTCTCAAACTAAATTGCAAAAGCCTTTTTTGTTTGTTTCTTTCTCTTTCCTGTTTTCAAATAGAGGTCTTTTTCATGTGTTTGGCCTTGGTCTCTGTTGTTTCTCTGGAAGATCTGCTGTGTGATAAGGTGGGCACTTTCCTGACAGCGAAGCACCATGGATACACATTAATCCACAAACCTTAATTTACAGGCATTTGCTTAGAAGTGTTGTTGATGTTTATTTGTTATTGACACAAAATGGCTGCTTTAGTTATAAACAATTAACGTTGTAACTGCTCAAGCACTTATTTCTCATTGCAGTTATTTCTTTCTCTTAGACCTCAAATTTTCCTTTAACGATGTTTTTCATACATAAACCCTAAGTAGACAAATATTTAATTGCTGCACTGTTTATCCTTGGTGTTTTGTTCTACTGACTGGAATTATAAAGAGTTAATAAGTCTTTCATTAACTAGAACTATTTCCCATGAAAAAAACCTCAATTATAAAAGTATACAATTTTGGAATTTCTTCTTGCATTACACTCAGCAGGCTATTTGAAGAAATGGGATTAGCTAACACGATTTAAATAACGCATCAGTCTTGGTTATGTTAAGCTATTGGACATTTTTTATTTTGGCGGGTTTTTTTGTTAAATTGGGGTTTTCTGGTTTGTTCTGGTTTTGGTTTTCTAAGCCGTGCTCTAAAGAATCAAAAGAAAATTAGTTAAAATTTCTTAGAGACTGAGTGGTGGTGGAAGGTGCTTTAATGACAATCATTGTCTTAAATTATCTAATACACAGGGTATTCACATGGAACTCCTCTTAATGTCCAGATCTCAGTTCAAGATGCTACTAAACTGGGACTTTAATACTGAGTGTGCATGTGTAAAAGTACTTAAATATGAGTCATAAAATGAAAAGCCTTACATGCCTACACATCTGCCTACACCTGCACCCAAACCTAGACCTAGGCCTATTTTACTCTAGAAAATGACATCACTAGTTTGTTTAGAACTGTTCTATTTAAAATGATATTAAATTTAATGTTCCTTAAGTAACTGAAACGTAGCATCAGTGCAAATTGATGCAAGTTCATTGGAGTACTGCACCACTGATGCTACTTACTTTTCCTCAAAGACAAAGGAGAAAAGCACAGATACTTACAGACTTGAGGATGAAGAAAATCAATCTATGCCAAGAACATTTTACTCTTGGTACTTCAAATCATAGAAAGATAGAAAAACCTGAGTTGGAAGGGACCCACAAGGACCATCTAGTCCAACTCTTAGCCCTGCACAGGACAGCCCCAAGAATCACACCATGTGTCCAAGAACATTGTTCAAACACTTCTTGAACTCTGTCAGGTTGATGCTGTGACCACTTCCCTGGGGAGCCTGTTCCAGTGCCCAATCACCCTCCGGGTGAAGAACCTTTTCCTGATATCCAACCTAAACCTCCCTTGACTCAACTTCATGCTGTTTCCTCCCGTCCTGTCACTGGTCATGGTTAAATATCAGCTGGGCAGTCTGGAAGACAAAGCCATCCCCTAGGTGTTAATTCCATAGCAGTATGGTTTTGTATACCCATATTTCAAAATTACTTGGAGACAGCCATTGGTTTTAGCATTTTCACATCATGAAACACTTTCACATCGTGAAACACTTTCACATAATGAAACACCACCTTAGAAGTGCGCCATGGAAACTCTCAGTGGCTTTGTCTACAGAGCAAACCTAGATGTTCATTTTAGAACAGATAGTTACGTTTGGACATAAAAGCCATCCTGTGTTGCTTGGTTATTTCAGCCTATTCTTTCTTATGTTGTACTCTTACACTTGAATGTCAATCAGTAGAATTGCTTTCACTGTCTCATTCCTTTCACAGCCTTACAGGCTTGCTTGGCAGTCACAGGGAAGAAATAGACCCTTTCAGAGGGTGATTATTCCTCCCAATTATTTTAGATATTTATCTTCAGATTGGATGAATGACACTCTAAAGGTGTATCTCTGTCTTTTTATAAAATGTAAAAAGCCTGATGATAGGTTTAAAGTAGGATAACAATTCAGCAGCTAAATACATTTGGGATTAATTCCAGTGAAGGCAAAATAAGCCCAGATAAGGGTCATTATATCTAAAATCTGTTTGCAACCTTGTTATTACATGCAGATGGAAAGGTTACTTGGGCCACCACATGTCAGGTGGAAGTCAAAATGAGCTTTTTGCAGACTATATTCTGCAAAAAGACAGGAATGTTAAAAAAATTCGTATCTATCAATGAATGTTGTCTTCAGAGTTCTAGTTACGCTTAAAACATACAAATTTTCCAACTTCATCAGGTGAAAAGATGAAGTCATCTTCCCATTAAGATCTGACTACAAAGTCCTTTCTAAGAAGAAGAAAATTTATAAAAAATATTATATGTAGTTGCAATTTCTATTGTATCACAGATACTTATAACACTACTTGCTGATTCCTTTAGATTTCTAATTTCTCAGCTTGTCACAACGGTTTTATACCCCATTCTAAAAATTTAGAGTCAGCTGTTATTTTCTTGAGGCATGTAAGAAAATAGCAAACTTTAGTTATGACCCTGGCCTCTTCATTTCTGTATTTGTATACTTTGAGTAATTTTTTTTTTTTTTTGGTGCACATTGTTTTTCGGATAACGTCTCCTGTGATTTGCAGGATTTTTTTGTACTTTTAACTTGATATAAGAATATTTATATCTCTCCAGTTGTCTATGTAGTTGTCTATGTGAGAAATTTGATATATATAAATACACCTTTAAAATACACAATTAAACCTAGTTATGTTGTTATATTGAATAGATATTTATCATATTTAAAAGTGACACTTTGAAAAAAAGTCAAGTTCACTAACCCAGATAGTTTTATCAAGTGCTCATTCATCACATTTGCTGTAGATGTACGTCCGAGAGTTTGGTCACAAAACTAAGATGTGAGATAGATGGTGAGCTGGAACCACACTGCAGCTTTCACCAGGAAACTAAGGTGCAAAACCATGACATATAAAATCAGAGAATAAAGAATCATTATTTTAAAATAATTTCTGGATTTTGAGGGAATGCTTACCAAGGAATTAAAAGTGAATTGCATGTGGAAGGGACAGAAATGTGAGCTATGCTCTGACAGCAGTAATTGTGTAAATTATATAGGCAAGCCTGTACTACAGACAGACTGATTTATGCTGGGATCCTGCTGAGTTAAGAGTAGTCTCCTTCAGTTGGAAACATCTGCTCTTCCCACTGAATCTACAAGGAACCTAAGGAAAATGCTAGCACAATGACTTACTTTTTTGACAGCTACGTTTATCTAAGGTAAGTCCTATCAAAGATAAGTAATATACAAGGTTTTCTGAAGATGAAAGAAATCTATAAATATGTTCACCTATCACTCAGTTGCATAAAACGTGACTTTCCCTTCCCACTTTAGCTTCCACTATTCTTGCTCAGTTTTTAAATCCCCTAGAATATCTCAAACTAAGTATTGATTAATAACTCTGTGAAGTGTGTGTTGATTTTTTTCCTCTCACCCCCCTGCCCTTGACATGGAGCAGCATAGATTTGCCCAGAAAACTCTTGTCACTCATCTTCAACCAGACAAAAAAGCAAGATAACTTGGAGTAGTGTCATGAAAATCCCTTGTCCAGAGTCAAAAAAAGCACCATGAGACAAGGGTATAGAGTTTGCTACATAAGTTGGTTGTTTCCTTAACATTTTTCATTCTCATTATGGTTTTATAACAGGCCTTTTTAACAGGGCTCCTTTTTGAATATATTACTCAAGGTATTAGAGTGAAAAGGATTGAAAAAAGATTGTGGTTTTCCTTTTTTTAATTCAAATTTTTTTTTTTTTTTTTTTTTTTTTTTTTNTTTTTTTTTTTTTTTTTGTCAGCAGAACAGAATACTTGGGTACCATTTGTCAATCTAGCCATAATCTTATCTCTGGGATAAAACTCAGAGTTCTTAAAGTACAAAGAAGGGCACAGAAGGGTTTGAAGTCTTCTGATAACAATACATTTCTCTCCAGAGTATCTAACTCTTTGTCTTCCCAGTTATCTCATTCCTGTTTGTGATGGGAGCATCTGTGTAATTCTAACCACCATAACCACACTCTGACAATGACCTGGAATTAAAAGTGTTGCCGTACATTGGGGCAACATGGTCCCAGATATTGCCTTACACCAGGCCAACACAGTTTGCAGTATAACATTGCAGCACCACCTGCAGTAATCACACATGGGAAGAGCTACAATGGCTCACCGACCTTATGGGCAAGAGCTACAGCGGCTCACCATCCCTCTTAGAGGCACGGTCACCCATAAAGCAGTCCAATCCCAGACTTGCTTGGGCAAGAGCTACAGCGGCTCACCATCCCTCTTAGAGGCACGGTCACCCATAAAGCAGTCCAATCCCAGACTTGCTTGGGCAAGAGCTACAGCGGCTCACCATCCCTCTTAGAGGCACGGTCACCCATAAAGCAGTCCAATCCCAGACTTGCTTGGGCAAGAGCTACAGCGGCTCACCATCCCTCTTAGAGGCACGGTCACCCATAAAGCAGTCCAATCCCAGACTTGCTTGGGCAAGAGCTACAGCGGCTCACCATCCCTCTTAGAGGCACGGTCACCCATAAAGCAGTCCAATCCCAGACTTGCTTGGGCAAGAGCTACAGCGGCTCACCATCCCTCTTAGAGGCACGGTCACCCATAAAGCAGTCCAATCCCAGACTTGCTTGGGCAAGAGCTACAGCGGCTCACCATCCCTCTTAGAGGCACGGTCACCCATAAAGCAGTCCAATCCCAGACTTGCTTGGGCAAGAGCTACAGCGGCTCACCATCCTTCCCAGAGGCACGGTCACCCATAAAGCAGTCCAATCCCAGACTTGCTTGGGCAAGAGCTACAGCAGCTCACCGTCCTTCCCAGAGGCACGGTCGCCCAAGGCAGTCCAATCCTGGACTTACATGCGTAGGCTACTCACGGCTCTCCTGGGCACACCCCCGCCCAGGGATTACGCGCCGGCCGGCTTTTCCACTTCCCCCAAGTGGATTGCAGTCCCTGAGGCTTATACTGCCAGAGGCTTCCAGAGCTTCTAAGGCTCAGCCAGTTATCACCGCAATACATACAAACACAGGCATCAGATGTCGGAGTCCAAAAAGTCCAGCATGGCATAGGGTAGCAGACATCAGCAACCAGAGGCAGGCAGTGGCAGAGGAGGGTGGCAGGCAGAGGCAGGCAGAGGCAGGCAGAGGCAGGCAGAGGCAGGCAGAGGCAGGCAGAGGCAGGCATCCACCCAGTCAGCTCCAGCTCAGCTCAGTATCTGCTGCTCTGTGATCCTACAGCACAGCCCTTTATACCCATCATCCCTTGGGCTACTCATGTGCTTCTTGTTATAGGAATCACCACACCTGCATTCAGTGCTGGCCTTCCCTCCTCCCAGGGACACAGCCACAAGCCATCAGGCCAAGGCTGCCCACAGCCTACTCTTGTAACCCCACAAAAAGAATGGATTTATATTAAAAAATCTTATATTGATTATTTTTCTTTTGGTGTATTCATCATAAATTGATGATATGTATGGCAGATGTGACTTTCTTCTCTTTCTTTGGCAGCTCACTTGATTAATTTACTCAATTTTTAGATATTATAATTTTGCCTTTGCCTATATGGATATCTTAAATTAACCAGGAAAAATCACCACTAAGCCTAGCATTCGTTTCTCTCTCTCCTTTTGACTTTATTTTTAAATTGCTGTGGTGAAAGCACCAGTAAAACATACATAGACTGCATCTTTTCCTTCCTTGCTTCCTTCCTTGCTTCCTTGGAACAGGAGGACTGACCAAGCTGCTGGCCAGGGTCAACCCACCCCACCCCACGATAGTCAATGAAGATCAAGAGTATAGGGTGGGATTTAGTTACCTGAATGTGCCATTTGAGATGCCCTAAAGTATCCTGCCTGGACCATGCCACTTCTCTAGAGGAGTATGCTATACCTCTGCTGTCATGTCTATCACACCCTGCTTTCCTTACATATTCCCCCTCTTCCAATGATGCTGGGGCTTTTTTTTGCTGGAACCTAAGAAAGTATTAACAGGTGTGCACAGCACAGTTTGGAGAGCTACTCCTTCATCCCTAAAATAGGTCACCTGAGCATGGAGTCTTTTGAGTCCTTTGAGCCAATGAGCCTGGATACTGTGGTCCAGTGCCAGACCTCAGATATGAAAAAGAAGCTATGGTGACAGTCAAGCATGGCAAATTACACAGCGTGCCTCTATTAAAGAAATGGAATAGATCCCCAGATGCCCTTTGACTGTGATAGATGCACAGATAATTAGTGTATAGTCAACCTCCAGGCACTTAGATGTTGAATGCACAGAATTGAATCTAACCTTGTATATACTCACCATTCATCTAGGACGAAGAACTGGCTTTGGATTGCTTTTCATTATTTAATACTAGTTTTAAGGAGAGAACTGCCGGAATTAACGATGAGGTTTAAAAACTACTTTGCTAAGGCCTCCACAAGGAGAAACTTATAGCTCTCTTTTTTTGTTGTGTGCAGATATATGACAATATATACAGCATAATAAATTGGGGAAAAAACCTGCAGAGGATGACATGATAAGTATGCATATTTTATCTACATAATCTATGTCTGTTCTCTGGGCCACAGAGTGATATTAAATTAATACATTAGAATTTACAACTAAGATTCATAACGGAAGACTAGTCAAAGCATCTGCCCTTTGTTTAACAGCGCATTGAAATCTTTTACTTTAATTCAGATGAACAAAATAAAATCTCTTTAAAAACGCAGATGAGAAGCATTGGCATTGGTAATAGGTGAAGGTATAATATGATAGGTGATATAATAGGAAAGTAAAATTTACTGGACTGCTTCTCTTTTACCTAGAGAAAGTCCATGCTAAATGTACAGGCAGGAGAATATAAACCCAGGAAATTTTATCAGAGAATGTAAGGGAGTAGGCAGAGGAAATAAGCTGATTTATTAAAAGATCACAACAATGCAGCCGAATAAAGAAGTTTGTAGAAGGGTGGTCGTGGCAGAATTAACTCATATCTTCATGACAAATAAAACAAATAGAGGTGAGACAGTAGGAACATAAAATTTTTTATTCACACAGTAGTTCAATCTGTACATGAGTAATCTGTACATGAGTAATTTATAACCTAGAGTCCCTTTAACTTTCTGAGGTCTAAAAGTATCGAGACCTAGTTAAGATATGAGTATGTAATTTATTAAATGATATACCAGATAAGATAAAATAAAAAATCAAATTAGTTTTTTTAAAGGCATGTGATTTTGACTCAGATTACCCAGAAAGAAGGAGGAAGAGATTTTTACAGGTGATGTGAAGCAAAAGAAACATTAAAGCTCAGATGAAAGGTGAAAAAGTATGATACACTGGACAACAGAAACTGAAGTAAGCTGTAAAGCACATGACTGTGAGGAGAATATACAAGGAAACTGAAATTAAAGCAGTGTTTTCTTTAGTGAAATCAAAGTTAATAATTGCATGTACACAAGAGTAGATTAGGCAAGCAAATTACCATGTAAATGAGTTGTTAAAGCAGAATCAAGAGCACAGAAGACAGGGGTTATATCTCTGTTATTACCCAAATCACTAAATAGATGGGATTCCAGACAATCTTCCCTGAGGATTGAGAGTCTGTTCATGGACTGAACTTTGATGTGCTTGATTGCAGGTCAGACCCTGCTTTCTTGGTCTTTTTAGTCAAGTAGTATCAAAAGGAATTAATTCTTGAGCTGGATGTCATAGAAGAAAATGTGATTTGTCTTCAAAAACCAATGTCTGCTTGTTCAGAATGCCTTCTTTATGCTAGACTTACAAAAATTTAGCAGCATTTTTTCCTGAAGAAAAATTAAGCAGCATTCATTTTCTTTTTCCTCCAAAATGTAATTACTGACTTTCTAGAATATAGACTTCATCTGTGGAAGGACAAAATATGTATTATTAAAAACACTTTAGTTGGCTAACTTGTAGTACTGTACGGTCCGTAATTCCATGTTGAGTACTCAGAGCTTTTTGACCTTTGAAAATGTAGCTCATAATATATCACAAAACCTCTTGCAATAATTCAAATATTTTTGTGCCATTTGTTTCTTTGCTGTGTCCATGTGTGCACTGGTAAATGTTAAAGTGTCTTGCTATAAGGATAGCACTCAGATTTCATTCTCTGAAGTGTGTGAACAGATAGACGCTGCATTATAATGCTACTACTGACATTTCAATTCAGAGCCAAGGCCACCAACACTTTCAGCCCCTGCTGGTCTGTTAAATATTTGTCAGTGAAAGAGACTGAGGATTGCTTTTCATATTTCTTGTACATGCTGAGCTACACCAAAGGCAAAATGTCAGGTAAAAACCAGTGCATACCCTTTTTCTGATAGCAAAACTCTTAGCTTGCGTATAGAGACTGTGGCCTTTCAAGAATATGCTATCGCCACGTGCACCGTGATCCTTTAATTGAAAAGCAGTGTAGGTAGATAATTGTGCAGATTAGAGACAGACCCATGATGTGTGCCAATTATGCATAAAAAAAAATGGAGGCTTTGTATGACAAGGGGAATAAAATCAGGCTGATATAATCATAGTAGAGACAAACTTTCCAGATAACTCCCACATGAAATTAGAACTTGTAACTTTTAAGTGACACAGTGGGGGCTGGTTTATTGCTAATGCTTTTGAATAGGCCCTGCAGGGCTTGTTCACTTTTAGTTTCTTGGTAAGTACTTTGAGCATAAATGGAGCTTAAATGAACTGGCATGATAGACTCTCATTTCTGTAACACCTGTAAAATTTTCACTATAGTCATCCCCTGCTCTGTCTCATCCTCTTGATAGTCCTGTGTGTGACAGTATAAAATTCAGAGACAGGATTTATTTGTTTATTTGTTTAAAAATCTGGAGGAAGCGGAGAACAGGAGTTTCAGAAAGCAAGTTATTTAAAAGTAGTAACCACAAGCTGCTCAATGGACTGATAGCCTTCAACTGAATAGTTCTGCTTTCACCAGCATACAGCATTTCAGCTAATCACAAAAACTATTATCAATGCTGTCAGCCATAAAACTCAAGTACAGATAAGTGTGTCTTAGTGATTTGTGACACTGATGGCATTCATGATTTGTGACATGACCATATTGAAGTGGTTAGACATAAGCTATTATTTTAGTTTTCTTTATTTTTGAGATGTTTTAATTCATTTCTTCATAAATAACTTCTCTCCATCACCCATTCAAAGACAAAAGTATGGGTTTTTTTTCTTTGTCTTATGGCAAGAAGACTGATTTTAAGTGTCTGCTCTGTCAAGGAAGGATTAAGCGAGAAGCAATCTGAGAGTCTCACTGTGACAATTGAGAAAGCAGCTGTGTGTGAGATAGGTTTGGGGGGAAACGGAACTCTGGAAAAACCAAGAGATTTGTTATGTTTCCCTTTGGCACAGTTTGAATGTGTAGTTCTCTGCGTAGATGGGGAAAGCAAGCTTTTTCTCCTAAACTTATGCTGTAATTTTGGGGAGAAAGTTGGAAAATTTTCAGATGCCATGAAATATACATTTTGGAATTTTCTTTATCATTAACCATAGTGAACCTCCAATCCATATTGCTTCATGCAGCCTTGGGGAAGGTCCTCTCCTGTCCTTCAAACTTCTTTAGAGTGCCTATGATATAGAGCATCTTTCTTTCAGTGTTTCTGTTTTGCTAAAGCAGAAAGGAGGCCATAGGTAGAGGAAACACACTTTAAAGATAATGCTTAATACAGTAACTTCATAATTTGTAATAATATAAAGTGCATGATATATGTTGCTGGCATAAACAACCTCTGTAGCTGGAAACTAAGACAATGGCTGAATTATTACAAATAATGAGTAATATGTTGAAGAAAAAACATATACCTAAAATGATGTAATTTTCCATGTTAAAAATCTTTTGAAAAAAAAAATATTTCTGTGTAGGTCTAAACCGGTTAAAATCTGGTATCACATTGTAATATTTGAAAGTTAACTGAATGTGAATATGAATGTGATATGAACCACAGTGAAAGAATTTAGGAATAATGGGTTTGTATAACAGCGTTTTGTTCTGGTTTAGAATACTTTGCTTTCATTTTAAGAACTTATAAACTGCAACTGTTAAACAAACCTGTGATTAAAGCATATTTTCCAGAGGACTGTGATAGCTATCAGGTCCCCTTCACATAAATTGTTTATCACTCATTTCCTTCAGAGGTAGTTGTTTAAAAGAAATAGACATAATGAATTATTGCCTAGCAGGGAAAAAATTTGTCATGTGGTGCACCACACTGTTTTGTACACAGGCATTCATTTAAACAGACATTATAAGATTTTAATGTGTCTTCTGAGAACCAGAGTGATACATGTTTGCAGGTAGCATCAAAATAGCTGCACATTTGTTAAAACCAGATTATCATATCACTAAGCATTGAACTGCATATTTTTAGACTTTTCTGATTGTTTCATTAACAATCTCTAGGATATTTACCTTGTTTTCAGAGTCTAAAGAACAAAACTTTTCTAAATTAAGGGCAATTACAACTGTGCAATATGTAGATGAGAAAAAAGCACTCAGTGCCTCTGCTTATAGTAATTTTCAGTATGGTCCAACTATGTGATGGTTTAAAAGCTGTTTCACCCCCAAACCCCTCCCATTCTGCTCTCAGTGTTTGTTTCTAGTATACTTATTGGTGTGTTGCTGTATTAACACCAGTTTTAAAGGACCTTCCTTTCATACTGATGTTTGTGTATGGTGCAACAGGACCATCTTCAGGGTGAAAAATCTAAACAGAAACATAATAAATACCAATGTGTAAAAAGGAGTCTCACATAATGTGGTTTGGACTACCATTCTTTAATCAGAATCATGGAATTGTTCATTTTAGAAGAACCTCAGGAGCTCTCCTTTCCAAGCTGCTTAAAGCAGTGCCAGCCCTGCAAGGATGGTCAGAGCTTTCTCCTTGGTATTCAGAAGAATGCAAAAGGTCTGGGTCTCTGTACAGTCACTAAAGAAAGGTAGGCCAAGTAATTAATTGTCCAAGATTTTGTGAGATGAACCTCAAATATTGTCTCAGTACCAAATATTGATTTAAACTACTACCAGAGTAGCTTTCATGCTTTACATTCAGGTAGTAGCTTACAAAACACTCATCTGCTAAGGTAAAAATGACTTCTATAGTTCTATGGAATCTTAGAAAAAATATTTAGCATTTAATTTTTTTGTCTATACGCAAAAAAAAGTTGATTTCTTTGAATAATATGTCAATGCTGCAAAAAAACCACTTGAAGCACTGGTTCATAGAATTCCTAATAAGTTTTCCCATTCACTTTTAAAATAATTTGAAAGTTATATAAAAATTTTGCTGGTTTATTGAGCCACATTGCATCTCAGAGTGTTCTGTTTTATTCTATATCATTCTGTTTGATCTTATCAAACAGCAGTGATGTTCAAAGTTATAATGATGTATAGCAGAATTGCTGTAGTCTGAGGAAAAACCATGGAGATGAAAAATTGACTTCCTACTTGCCTACCATAACCAATCAAATTTTAATTAAAATTGTTTTAAATTAATTTACTTCAGTAACATCTTTAAAATCTCATGTATCTGTGTCATAGATATGTGAATTAAAGATGGTCTTGTAATGTAGTCACAAATAGTACTTTCCAAATACAGTGCAAACTCTATTTTTACCCTCTTCTTTTCTACTGCCACAGGTAGAAAGAAACATTTCTGTGAAGAAGCTTATTAGCCTAAATGCAGTGAAAAAGATCCTGTGGGAAATTGTTTTTGAACTGTAGCACATCCATTGTCAGGAACCACACATTCACAATTTATCTTTGATAAATAAATATTTACTTCATTCAGATAAGTAGGTCTGTCAAACCGCAATTCTTAGGACTAGCACTTCTGAAAATTGGCTTATGCATACTCAAGTTCACTGGAGACTCTTTGTTCTTTTTTTTGCCATTATATTATTGAAAATAGCAATGTTTGACATATTTGTGCACAGAGATTTTTATGTTACCTGGCACTATAAAGGAGCTGAAACATCTGTTGTTAGAATCTAGCCTCAGCTTTGCTCACATTGTGAAGGGGAAGAATGACTAGAAAAGCCATTTTTACAATAATAAGGGTAAGAAAAACAGTTCATATTACTACTACCTTGAAGAGCCTGAGTATTCAAATAACACCAGAACATTTTTTAGCTGAAATAAATGCATCCATATCACTTTTATAAAAAATTAAACATATATATTTACATGTTGAGAGAGTATACTACGTGAGGGAAAAATAACAGAAGTATTCAAGGCAAGCATCCTGTTTACCCAAGTGAAGTTACTCAGAATGGGATTTTCAATGTTTTGACCTACATCAAGTTTTATTTACACTAGATGGGAATGAAAGGTGGGTCAAAAAGTGAGAGGGCTTGCTCTGATGTTTTATTTTCTTTGCATACTCTGCTGAATTTTCATCTCCTGGAATGTGCTTTTAATGCATTTTTGACAAATGATTTCTGGTTGGCAGCTTCTTTAGGGATGCATATAAGATGTAGAGATATACATTTTCTTCTTCTCCACCAAAACTGGTTGAATCACAAAATGCTGGTTTGTGTGTACTGGACTGCAATGTTAACCACCAATGTGAGGTATCAGATATAGTTTAATAGAAAATGCCCTGTTTTAAACTTCCATGGTGAAACCAGAACATGCCTTATAGAAACACTTATGTTATCACAGTAGGCCGGTATCCTACATTTTTGTTGTAAAATAATAATTCTGACCCTCATTTTCATATATTTTTTTATCTTTTCTAAACAAAAAAATTACAAAATTTTCTTGCAAATAAATTCTGGCCATTCTAAATATGTCTGGATTTTTTTAAGATCAATATACATGTATGAGGGAGCACTCAAACAATCCATGGCCATAGCATAAAAGAAATGTTGGTGGTTTTTTATTCTTTGATCCACACAGAGAAGCTTGGAGGGGGTCCCAAATGAGATGTGAAAAGCAGCAGGTATTTTGTTTCAAATTGGAAAATGTCTCTGGAAGACACTGCCTAACAGACTGATGAAGGAACTGCAGCAAATTACCAGGACCACATGCTAATCACCTAACATTTTTAAGCATTTAATGGAAAAAATAGACATGGACACTTTTGCTTGAATCTGTCCCGGCAGTTGCCAAAGTACTGCCACAAAAGTGGCAAATGCTAGTTTTTAAAGGAAACTCTAAAAGATATCCATAGACAAAACAAGCTTGATGAGTTTAAGGAAGATGTAGAGACTGTTTAGAAGAGTGGATTAACTAGCAGACAGACTAAAGTGATACATTAAGAAAGAGCTGAAATGCCTTTTGTCAAATGAACCCATGATTCACAATGTCCATTAGAGTGCTATTGGATTAAAAAAAAAAAAAAGCTGAGAAGTCCCCACTAAAGACCTGTAAAGTTTAGTAATTAAGTTGTGAGAACAACAAAAACATAGGGAACAAGTGGTTAGTTTATGTAGATGAGGAGGCTGGATCTGGATGTAGATATCCCATGCTGTTCATTGTTTTAATGAAAGGTTTCAAGAAAAGCATGAGTATTGAACACATTTATTGATAATAAAAATTATTCTCATGATTGACAGATGTAAAATGACCACACAGTACTCAATAACTGGTGATATTGCTCAGGAATTTAGATCTTAACGTTTTTATAGGCAACTTTCTGAAACTAGCAGTGCTCAGAAGGAATGAACATGGAAAAAAAATAAAATACTGAGAATAATTATGAAGTGAATGGAGTAAAAAGCAGAAAATAAGATCCTTAAGGATCTTGTGTAAACCCACTGGACGAGTGTGTAGTTAGGGAACTTCTTCCCATATTCCCGTTGCAAATATCTATATAAGATTCATAAAGGCAGACAGATAATCAAAGCTATGGTGTGTCTTCTTCACGTGCGATCAGTAAATACACTGCAATGAAATGTGTGGCTGATCTATAGTAAAACGAAGCATTTCCCAGAGGAAAAACATGTCTTCTTTGCCCTAAAGTTAATTTCTTTGTGCTTCTTTTTCAAATATCTTATGACAGCTCTTTTGTAGTCCATGCTTTTCTCCGTGATGCAAATGTGCTATAAACAACCAGTTTAAAAACTCAAGTAATAGATATAAATCTTGCTAATATAGCTATCCAAGAAGTAAAACAATTTTAGGTAATAAAGTAAGTAATTTCTAAGAGATCACTTTCCTCAATTTTGTAGCAAACTCCAAAGAGGTCTCAGTCTAGCTCTTACAATTTGCACAAATAACGCAAAAGCCTTGGTAGACCAAATTTGCACCAATACCAGAGGAGCTGATGGCCCACCTTTAGTCGCTGAAACAAAAACAGGATTGATTTGATTTGTTGTAATGTTTTGTTTGTTTGTTTCATTATTTCTTTCATGATTTTCTGTCAGTTTCGTGCTAGAACAGAATAATCCTGGAGCAGATGGGCCACAAGGATTTCAGGGCTTTAATAGATCATCTTATTTCCAGAGAAGACTGAACCATTATCAGAGAAAAATTATGCCATGTCTGTTAAACATCCAAAGAAAGCAACTAGCATTACTAACTAGATCCATGCCATTCGTCGTGGGTATTTATGAACCATGTCAGCTCTTGAATTGCTGCTTGTAAGTGCCTATCAATTATTTTCTTTTACTTTGCCTAATATGCTACGTATCTCTAATAGCAGCAGTTCATGTTTCTAGCTTTTCAGTGGTTCAGCCTTTGTCATCATGAATGTAAAGTACAAATGGTATAGTGACCAAACCCAGCCTTTGCCTCACTCATTTATCCTCATTCCACGTATTAAGGATATCAACACTTTTGTCAAAAGACTATCCGTCTGGAAAGAAAATATGGAACAAAACCACAGCAGTTAAAAAAACTGATAAAATGGATAACATTGTGGGAAACACAAGAAATAGAATCTCAGGAATATCCATGAAACTCTTATGAGTTGATGGACAGGAAACTGACCTTTGACAAGGTCAAGTTGCACCTCGGTCTCAAGGATATTAAAACCTGAGAGAATCTCAACAAAAAATCTCCTTCCTGTACTCATGGCTGGTTTAATACAGGAAATGTTTTTCAGGAGTTCAATACACATCTTCTCCATTCAGTCTAAATCAATGAAAAAAGGGCACCATAAGATCGTAGGACCTTAACAACAAAGAGCCCGGACATTTCTAAATAAGGTTGTCTAATGATCTGCAACTCAGAGAGCTATAAAAAGCATCAACAAAAAATTCAAGGATGATCTCAACAAAGAGATTCTGCTTACTATAAGACTCTATCTGATAACTGTGTTTGATAGGCAGAGAAAGGGATTTATAAGAAGAACATAAAAACTTGTATTTATTTTGCTTTTTGCATAGATGGTTTTGTAAAGAGGAATATTATCCTTGGTATTGCCAAGACTGGAACTTTGCTGTGGTTCAGCTGATAATTAAAGTAGTTAGAAACTGACTTTCCACATCTCGAGTACTATGTTCAGTTTTGCACCCTTCACTAGAAGAAAGACATTGAGGCACTGGAGGGAGTCCAGAGAAGGGCTATAAATCTGGTGAAGGGGCTGCGGCACAAGTCTTATGAGGAGCAATGGAAGAGCTGGCAATTTTTAACCTAGAGGAAAAAAAGGCTGAGGGAAGACTTTACTGGTCTCCTGAAAAGAGGTTGTAGTGAGGTGGGTATCAATCTCTTTTCCCAAGTAACAAGTGAAAGGTTGAGAGAAAATGGTCTCAGGTTCACCAGGGGAGGTTTAGATTAGATATTAGAAAAATTTCATTACAGGAAGTGTTGTAAACCATTGGAAGAGACATGCCAGGAAAGTGGTGGAGTTACCATCCCTTGACTAACACCCCAACTTTGTTCTTCTTTTTTTGTGGCTTGAAACTACTTTTATACCTTATGATTCTGGGACTTGAAGTGGTGTGTTTGTTAATGGAGAAGTTCCTATTAAAGGACATCATATTGCAGAGTAACACTGATTTTTCTTACATAGAAAAAAGGCGAAGTATTAAAGTCTGAGAATCATTCTTGTACAAACACGTATTGTAGACATGAAGGATAATCTTCAACTGGCCAAGTGTATCTCTGTACAAAGTAGTCTTTTACCTATGAGCTAATCATCTGGGCACTCTTTACAGGCAATGAAAAGAAACAGGTTCTATGGGGCTTGAATCATCCACTAATGCAGGCTTAAAGCTCTGATGGTAGATGTATGAGAGGTATCTTAATCAAGCTTATTACAGGAAATTGCCTAGTACACTTTAATACTATAAGATAACTACAATTAAATTACTGTAATTGCTGCAGAATATGTCAAACTTCTTGCCAAGAGCTATTAGACTTCAAATGATCTTAAATTTAGCAGCAGTCCAGTTGTTTTAAGGGTTGAAAGAGCCATTCAGCCTGCTCAGTGTCTCTCCTAAATTTTTTTCTGAGGCAGTTTTTAGAGCTTACTCTATGTCAGACCGTATTCAAAGGGCTCCTTCTGCATCCTTAGCAATCATCAATTGGTTTTGTGGTGTGCTATAGCACCTGTTCAGTTAGGTGGAATAGGAAAAACCTTTGTTCCCTGGGAAAATTAGAATCCAAAATTGTTCAAAGTCAAGTCATAGAATCATAGAACATCTCAAGGTGGAAGGGACCCATGAGGATCATTGTGTCCAACTCCCTGCTTCTGGCAGGACTACCTAAAATTAAGTCACATGACTAAAAGCATCATCCAGGTGTTCCTTGAACTCTGACAGATTTGGTGCCATGACCACTTCCCTGAGAAGCCTGTTCAGAGACCAGTCTCCCTCTCAGTGAAGAACATTTTCCTAATGTCCAATTTGAACTTTCCCTGATGGAGCTTCATTCCATTTGCTTGTGTCCTATCACTGATCACCAGAGAGGAGATCAACACCTCCTGCTCTGCTGCCCCCCTAGAGCAAGTTGTCGGCTGTGAAAAGGTCATCCTTCAGAATTTTCTTCTCCAAGATGAACAAACCAGCTGATCCTCAACTTTTGCCCTAGAGACGTTTCACACCTTGTTTTCCCTCCTCTGGACACACTTTGCTGTCCTTCTTACATTGTCACAGAGAGCTGCACACAGAACTTGAGGTGAAGCTACACCAGCACGGGGCAGAGTGGGACAATCACCTCCCTTGACTGCCTGGTGATGGTGCGTGTGATGCACCCCAGGTCACAATTAGACCTTTGACTTTCTTCTTCATTAATTGCTTAGACCAGTGATGAAATTACTGGGATCTTTTGAGGTGCTAAATACAGTTCAGGTTCAAGCCAATAATCGTCTCATGAAGCATGAAGATCTTCACTTCTGCTGTAAATATTGGTTGCTTACCTGCTTCCTGTTTCTAAAAGCATTGCTAATCGGATATCTCTGTGACTATAATGCTACAAGCTATAAAACATTACAGAAAATTTCTAAAGAGAGAAAACAATAATTCAGTCCTTCTTTTGTCCTCAGATTTTCTTTTTCTCATGCCAGTATGTCAAGCTCATGTTATCTGACTGTGTTTTCTCTTTCTTGTCTGGTCCTAAATACCTCTGTTTGTCAGAATCTTGCATGAATCTTTGTGCTACTTGTTCTTGCTGGTGTCACAGGATTGCACTGTGATTATAAGTGGGTATAAAAAAAATTTAAACACCGAGGAAGGACCTAAGCCGTCATCACAGTGTTTTTGTAACAAAGGGAGATATGTGCAAATAAAAATGTAATCCTGATTTAATTAACTTGTATAGAGGAGAAAAAGGATTATTAAATAATGTCAGCCAACTGGAGCAATAAACTGAAATTTAAAAATTATGCTTACCACTAACATGGCGTCATATTTTCTGTCAGAGGCACTTGGTGCTACTGTATTTTTTATAGCTATGTCTATTTTCTTAACTGACTCATTAGTAAACTTATTTTGTTTTTTTAAAATTCCAGCTTTCTCCATTTCATAACGTATTTGACTCAGAAAAGTTGATCTTGTCTTGTTGTAAAACCACTTTTGATTATCTGTATAAAAATGAGTCTCAGGATAAGAACTGTCTTGGCAAGTACAGAAGTTTAAGTTTTGTGTGGTCTGTTTTTAAGTATACTTGAAAAACACAATTTAAGACCAGAACTTTTCTATTTTCTTTGGGGGGAAAAATGACTGTTTTTTCTTTCTCTTTCTACCCTAATATGTAGCTCCTGTTTTCCATGTAGTGCCCAATCCTGTACTCCTTATACAGGAAAATGTCTACAAACTGTACAAGACTTTTGTCTGAGAAACAGCCACAGTTCTGGTGCTCACAGAATTTACAAGCTGTTTGACATTGTCTTATAATAATTGAATTACACTGTTGACTTTTTTAATAAACACAATCAATCTCCTTCAAAATGTAATGGGTTTGGTGTGGGGGAGGGGTTACAAGGTGAATGTGCTTCCACTTTTTGATTAATTGGTGTCATTACTGGTTAACTGCCTTGATTAAATATCTATTTAAATACTTCATTTTGGAGCCTGAATATCTTGTATTTTTATACACCAGTCTAATACCTGTTTAATTTTGTTTCTTCACAGTATCATAACTGACATTTGCACATTACTTTAAATTGACTGCCTTTAGCACAAAAGTAATTTTTGGAGGCTCTGTTAAAAACGAATCTGTGTTTTAAACCCAGAGTGTTTGTGCATGATGATCCCTAGAGTACTGACTCATTTTGTCTTGAGGCACTATTTGGAAACAATCTGTGCATATCTGTACATTCCTTGTACTTTTGAATCCTTTGGGAAGGTGTTTATTTTAATAAAGAGTGCCTGTCTCTCAGTAACAATAATTTAGGTGACTTATCTCCTCAAACAGTCACCTTAGTCATAAATCTAGAACTAGGAAGAATTAATCTGGATATGATACCTAACGAAATATAATCCTTATTCTGTGGAATTCAGTGCCAGGCTGAAATATGTAAATGTTTTGACAGCATTTCAAAGTATTCATGCTTCTGCCAAATCTTTATGAAAGGCTATCTATTCATGACCACTGTATAGTGTTTGATCTTAGCTCAATGATGAATTTTTAATCATTTTTCTCTGGGCAGTGGCCAAATGCTGTGAGATTTTTTGACTCCTTTCCCTCCAAAAAGTCCGAGTTGTAACATGATTTTAGGGACCAATATTGAATCGCTTTTGAAAAGTAATCACTGGTGCAAATAACCTCTTCTACAGGGATTTGAATACCTGAGCAACACTTCTAAGTCAAAAGGCACAGATTAAGGAGCTCAGAAAGGATGCTAGGAATCTCTGTGGGAAGCAAAACCTCCTCTATTATATTGCAAACTTTTTGGAAAATAGAGAAGCACTGATAAGAAGGCCTTAGATTTTGGAAAGAGTAGAATACAGATGGGATTTTGATGGTCATAGACTTACAAACATATGAGATGATAAGGTTTATAAAACCAGGTGAAGAGCATTAGAACATTCAAGTTTGTACACAATGAACCAGCAAAAGGAGAGAATGAGAGAGACTGAAATTCTGAGGAGGATCCTGTCTCATTCACAAAATATGTGACCATTTGCATTACCATATATTGTAATTTTTGCTGAATTCTAACTGTTCATTACAGAAAATGCTTATGATGATTCCAGTCAGAGAAAAACATTAAAAAGAAGGAATCCAAAATCTGAATTATTTGAATATGAAAGCAACAGTTTGTGTCAGCTAAAATGAAATAGTTTTTTATTTGAGATTTAAATATGAAATGACCTAAGGAATGTGAAAGCTTGTGTTTTCCTCCATAATACCCTCGGGCTATGTCAATATTTTCTTCATATTGTTTTATTCATTTAAACGTATAGATACATTCTACTGTGGAAAGAAACACACATTGTCAATCCCTATCATCTGCCTTTTATCATAGAAACATGCTTGCAAATGCAGAAAGACATTAACTTGGCATATATTGGAGTGTGTATATATATAAACNATGTATAGAATATATACATCCATAGAATAACTATATCTATATATGAATACATACTTGGCATATATTTCTAGATGAAAAAGTGCATGTTTACATTTTCTAATGGACATCCTGAGAATGAGCTCCCAAATAAACCAACTACTTAACAGCAAATATTATCCAAGCAACATGAAATATTTTTTCAGCCAATTCCTTGCTGCATACGTTCTGTGCTGAAGCTTAACACAAAGGACAGGGGACACTGCAAACACATCGAACAAAAATGGCAATGTTGTGCTGAAATGCACTAAAGGATAGTTATGCATATAAATTGTTGCCATTAATTCAGTTTCTGAAATCGATACAATTGCTCCCTCCTGAAACGCTAGAGGTCAAGGGAATTGTATTTACTAAAATAAATTGAAGACAATTTTCTTTTCCTATCAGGGAAAAACTTCTATTAGCCAAACGCAAAGCAGAGGGGAGCAATAGCTTTCCTTGATAGGGAAACATCCTGATAGCCCATGTGAGACTTGCAGAACTTTAGCTGTTATAAGCTTCCTCATCTGTATATTATTTACATTTTTATACAGCCTGGTAAAGTGTTATTGTTTTTCCAAATAGAATGCTCTACAAATGTCTGAAAGGTTTTAGAGTTGTCTGCCTGTCATTTAGGTACTGTGCACATTGAGCTGTTCTTCATACATGTTCTTCATACATATTCTTTTGACAACGTACTACTTCTGGGAACAAATCCAACGTAAATATTCTGGAAATATGCTGTAGCCTTTAAGACCACCAAACAGGAACATTCAGGAGTTGTCTTTATGCTAGGGCTGTAAAGGGGCCATTTTTGTTTAAAGTCCTTATGCTTAACCAAAGTGTATTTTACTTATGTTTTTGAATATCTCTTCTGACACCAGAAAGGATCAAAGCATATATTTCATTGTTTTCTCCTTTTCCTCAATTCTCAAGGAACTGATGAAAGGGTATGTCATGATCCTAGAATTTTTGTAGTTATTTTATTTTTTTATAACAATGAAATTATTTTCAGTGCAAATGTGTTATGTTCCATGATTATTTCAAAAATTCTCTCATCTCTTAATAATTAATATACTTAGATCCAAAGAATAGAAATAAATTATTTCTTTAAATGGATAATATACTTTACATTTTAAATACATATTTTATTAATCTTATCTTCCAAGGCCCTCAGTTTCTCTCATGCACCATATAGTGTAACATCTATCTATTTTCATATTAATTTGCAACTCAAGATTTCTGATCCGAATAGGGACAGATGCAATCCTTATTTAATCCCTATATAGGTTACAATTCCATGGACTTTGATGGGAATTTGTGTTTGACTGTTATGACTTTGTCCTAATGGAATGCTTCCTGTTTGGAAAACAAAGCAAAGCAACCACCACCCCCACACGTCACACCACAGAACATCTTCTTGTCAGGGGTCTTCAGTTATACTCTTCTGATGTTGCTTTGGCTGTTATTTCTACAAGGTTTCCGTAGTATTTACTTGTACTTAGGTTCTTAACCTTATATTTGTCTTTAAAAACCATGCATATGACTTTATGCTAAGATAGTCTGATCTACTTCCGAGCACCCAGTGCTTGAAAGTATCTTTTTCTGGAGCCCAGACAAAATCAAAGATTTAGAGCTACTGGACTACATCAGGCTAAAATGTACTAAAACAGGAATTTAAATAGGAAATCCGTGCTGAGGAGAGTAGAAGTAAGAATGCTCAGTGGGAAGAGAGCTCTTGACTAAATCATTCCAAATTAATAAATCTCAAATGAGTAAATCCCTCTGACAATATATTTGTTTTAAACTGAAGAAAACCAAAACAACAGAAAGTAATTCCAGAGTCTGAGCCTGGATTTTCATGTGTGATTTTTGCACTCAGTGCCCAGAGCCTGGCCATGGCAGTGTAGAAGGAAAAGTACTAAAATAAAGATTGCATGGTTTAGATGTCTGAGCAGTTGGAGATCGGCTCTGCAACCCAGACTCCCACCACCCTCCCAGGTTTCTGCTGCCAGAGCACATTTTCTTACTGCCACAAAAATTAACTGCTAATTTTTAGTTCTTGCTAAAATGGTGTCCTACTTCAGTGCTGAGGGAGAAGTTGGGCAAGACATAATGCTTCAAGTAGGAGGTCCCCTTTTTCATGTCTTTAAAAAATAAAAGAAGTTCATTTAACGTAATAAAACTTTTTCCTTTTCCATTATTTGTTCATGAAGTGCAGCTGGACCAGGTGACCTCCAGAGGCCCCTTCCAACATCAACCATTCTGCGATTCCATGATTCTGTAGGCTTTAGTTCTGTCAAAGCAGGCATACTGTTCATATTTGTTTACTCAGGACATATAAATAAATACCAAACCTTGTAATTCAGGCTTGACACAGACACTAAGGGTTTGTCATGAACACTCCACACATTTTAATCTGCTGATAATGTTTCATTTTTTTCTTCCATCTTGTTCTTTCTGCAACATATTGACGTGAAAATGACTAAACGGTATTATTATGCTAAACAAAAAGTTATGCAATTTTGCATGAAGGCACCTCATTGGATATACATGACCGACAGTCATTTAGGGCAAGTTTCTTCTCTAGATTATAAATACCTATATAATGCAGCCTAAAGGATGAGCAAAAGTAGAAGTTATTTGGTTCATTTTAAAGATAACACCTAGATTATTTTCATCTCAACACCACTGAGACTGTATTCTTGAATAAATATCCAATTACCCTAACAAAAAATTAGACAACTAGTTTGCATAAAAACCTTGTACATATATACTTAAACAGGGGTGGTGAAAATATGGGACCAAATTACTCCTGTTACCTCTATAGGCAATAGGAAGTTATATTTAAAAAAAAAAAAAAAATCTGTTTCATCCTGAACAAGGTACCTGCTACGTGTCAGAAAAATGCAGCTCAAGATTGCAATTTGAATTCTCTGTAGGGAACTAGCCCAGTTACAAACATCCTCTCTGCAAATCTACAAAAAGCTGAATGGCTGTTATTTGATAATTAGACCTGAAGTCATATAACTGGTAAACTACAAGGAAGCACATGCTGTACAAAATATCCTTGCTGATGCTTGAAGCACAACATTATTAGCAGGCAAAGAAAAAACATGCAAGCTAACAAAACACCTGCAGTGTATGACAACCATTCAATTTCTGAAATAAAAACACTTCAGGGTAAATATTTAAAACACAAATAATTTCTCAAGCTATTGTTCAGGGGATGCAACATGTCAAACATTGTTTACAATTAAAGAAAGTAAAATCTGAAAGTAATTTACATGTGTTATTTTTGATGCTAACGACAGGGACATTTTCTTTTTTTTCAGAGTAATTTGTTTGATGCTATTTCAGCTCCTTGCTTTTAAAGTGTCTCATCTAAAGTGAGTACTCATTACTGTAAGGTTATTTGCTGTACCCAAGGTCACATCTAGAAACAGGTCTTTGCAAGATTAGTCTTAATGTCTGAAAGTCTCTCCTCCTTGTGCAAGCCAAACAAAAGCCTTTGTTGGTTTGTATATCAGCCAAAACATTTTCATCTTTCCTATATGTGTATTCCTTCACTCATTCTTTCCTGCTTTTTTCTTCCTTCTGTCATGCTCTCCCTGGGGTCAGTGTCCTATGTGCTTCAGGATTCTTCACTTCTCACTTGTGCAATTTCCTTTTTCTTATGAAAGATGGCTTGCATCTCATATACACTGTGCAATCTGGAAATCACTGCCCATGTATTGCTATCTGAAATACATCTCAGTTCTCACCAAGGAGTTGATGTTAGATATGGAAACAAAGGCAATAAAGTTAAGAGGAATAAATATATAGAAATGAAAATTACCGGTGCTAGCACAGAAATAAAACTAAAGAAGTGCAATTCTCTGAATTCAGTTTTCTCCAGAAAAATGAATTATATCTTACTGACTATTCTGACACAAGTGACATTTGAAACCAAAAGGAGTTTGAATAGAATAATTTTAAAATCTGGAGTATTACCATGTGTCTGAAGAGTAGAAAATGCTTAAAAAGTCAGGAAAAGCAATCCAGGCAATCTCACTAGGCTATCCTCTGTAAAATTTAGATTACATTAGGAAGAAAAGAGTAAAATTCTGCATTGATTTACGAATATAAATAATGCCAGAATAATCTCATTATATATATAGTATTATGTATCATATATATATGTTATATATAAAATATATATATATCTGTATCTACCTCAGTTGAGCCTCTAAAACAAGAAAATGCAGCAAACCTTATCATCTGTATTTCAGAAATACGATATATTGGTGCCACATGAGATTTCATATCTCAAGGTGGAAAAATGGGGATTAATTAAAATATTATGAAATTGATAAAGAGCTGAAAGTAATAGTGATAGCAACTGGTCCATCAGGAGAAATACAGACCTGAAATGTTAACAGTGGGGTTAACAGTGGGGTTTCTTAAGATTACCCTTGAGACTAAGCTTACACAATTTTTTCAGTAAGAATTTAAATACAATATACAGTAAAACTCTGAGGAAATTTCTGCCTAAGTTGTAAGCAACATTTATATGTAAGACAATAGGAATATTACTTTCCTTGAGGACTGGAGCAGTGACAATATCATGAAACTTAATGGTGTTGAACACAGGACTGAGACATATCTACTAGGAAGATGCTTTGCTATAAACTGAGACTTTTTCAGCTGGAAATGAAAAAATCAGACAAAGATTTGGTGTGAAGATTAATCTGATGCATCTGATGAATAGTGAAGTGCAATCTGAAAGTTATTAGAGGAAAGAATTGTATTAAAATCTTGTATTTCTATTAAAGACTGTGATACAAGGCATTGTACTCATAAGATATCATCTAGCATCCTGTGGGTACTTCTGCTCATTCTTTTTTAAAATGGTTAATTTTAAAAGGAAGAGATGCAGAAATGGCTTTTAACAAAATCAGGAGGATGATGATGATTTTATTTTATAAGAGGAGAGTAAATGAATTTAATTTACTAATCCTACCAAACTGAGAAGAAATATACTTATATTACAAAGACATCGGGGGAATAAACACTGGGGAGAGAGGAAGACGTTAAGGTAAAGGGTGGTGTTGAATGAGAACAAGCATTTGTCACTGATCATGAATAAATTAAGTCTGGAATTTTAGGAGACGGTTTTTCAGTGGTGTGTAAGCAAAATTCTAGTATATCCTTGCAGAAGAAGCAGCATCAATTGGAAATCTAATTCATTGCCATGTGATCCCTGACAGATTTTTGGTGGGTGTACCTGTAACACAAAGGAACTGTATTCAGCAATCTGTGAGATCATTTAAAAGCCTATGATCGTGATAAACATATAGAAAAATTACCCCTTTCAATTAAATTTTATATATTTCATTAGAACTGTAGCATAATAAATATTGATGTTAAGATTACCACAATGACTTCATCACAGTTCAGATACTGGAAGATAAAACCTTTGCTGAGTGTAATGTTAGGTTTTGAACCAAATAATGCCCATTTAAATCTTTTATAAAAGCTTCTCTGATTTCTTATTCTCAGAAGACAGTAAACCTTAATATTTATTTTATAGCATTCCAGTATGTCTGCAGTCCTTGCCTTGCCACCATTTAAATTAACATAGATTATGCTAAAATATTCTTAATACATGCTGTTTACAGGAATTAAACTTTTTAATGAAAGGCTAATTCTAAATAACTAAGATTACTGTCATGAGCTACATAAACTGATTTTCCTAGATAAACTGCCAAAGTTGGTCTTTGGAGGCTGCATTAAAAACCTATATTGTTAGCAAGCTGTGAATGAAAAATAATTGCATGCATGCTATGCAGAGGAAAAATAATCTGGTATTTATTACTCTGTAGGCTGATGAAATTGGGGAGGATAAATGAATGTGTTGAATAAAATATCACTTAGAAGAAAAGTATTCAAAGCAAATGTCTACTAATATTAACCTGCTTGAAGACAAATTATTCTGGGAAGAAATAACTAAAATAACTAACTAACTAACTAGCAAACTCGAATTTTTCATTATGGAACTCATCCTTTCTAAATGTTTTTTGCTTCTTCTTTGCTTCTTTACTTACAATAACAGCTTAGTTTCATATGAAAAAATTTTAAAAGTACAGGGTTGTTTACTTGCTTTTGGCAAACCAAAATTGTCTGTTTCTGTTGATGAAGGGGTTACTTAAAAGTACAAACTCAGCAGATCTCTACTGCTTGACTTTTGTGAAACTTCATCCTACCTAAATTTTGACACTTAAGTGCCCACCTATTACAGGAGCCAGTCTCCTTCTGTCCTGTCCTTATTTGACAAAAAGCTTGCTTAAAGTTGGAATTACCTTACTCATTCTTTCCTCTGACAATTAAGCGGCAAACAAGCAAATGGGGAAAAGTCAGACTTTAGGTGTTGATTCAGCAGAATGCTAGACTACATCCCAAAATGCTTTACCAAGTAAGACACAAATGCCTTAAGTTATTTAGGACTCCAAGTGCCCTTGAAATCCCTGGAAATTGCACAGTCACCTTCCTTTATGGAGTTCTACCTTATGACAGATAGTGCAAAGAGATAAAATACTTTAACATAAGGCTGAATTGCCTTAGAGTTATGTGGCTCCCAAATGTAACAGATCTATAAAGCTCCTTAACATAAATGGCTTAAGAGAGCTGGTGAATGAACATCTTCTACATAAAAAATTAAGGCTGCAGGTACACCAGGGCAGATGCTGTGTATTGCTTGATAGTATTTAGATAACCGAAAAATAAGTCTTTGAACATGCAAACTTTAGAGCTGAAAGCACAGATTTTAAAATATTTGCAGTAAATTAAGTTGGGGGTTGTTTTTGCTTGGTTGGTTTTGGTTCTGGGTTTCTTTTGCAGTCAACATGAATATAATTTTCTAAAAAAGAACAGGGTTTGTTAAATCTACTCATAAATCTTTATCCAAGAGGCTGAAATCTGTTAATCACACAAATTCATTTCATAATTTACTTGGTAATGACGCTCATAAAGCATAACATAAGTACAAGTACCATTTGTAAAATCAGTTTAGAAGTGTGCATGCATGGCACATATAGTGTATATATGGTGATAGCTGGAAATAGCTGGCTTTTATCAGACACCATATTATTTTTAAGTGTATTGGAGAAGTAGTTAGATTCTTTATTGGTTTCTAAGAACTGGTGAGTCAAAGGATAAAGTGATAAACAAGATTAATTACATTTTATAGTTAGATGTATATATATATATATATATATATATAGTATTAATAATAACTAACCCAGATTCCAAGTTTTTAAATCAGGCATAAGTTTATTAAGTATGCAGAAAGCCTAAAAATACAACACAAATCTTCTATAAAACAACATCTTGAAAGTTGATCAAACAGTAAATTAAGTATATCTAAATACTAATATAACAACCCTAGATGTATTACTTATAGCATATGTACACTGGCAATATCTTAGTCAAGAAAATATCCAACACCCAGCTGACCACTCCAAATTTTGGTCAAGCTTTTTCCCCCAAATAAATATTTTTCTTTTATTGGTTGAAAGGCAGCACTGTAGCCACATGTAGTAGACTAAAAATAAATCAGTTTTACAATATAAGGTGTCAAGGTGAAATACATGCCACAGCTTCTTATAAAGCCTGTGAACTCTGGACATATTTTTAATGGAAGTAATTATGCTCGGATTTGTCTTCAGGAGAGAAAAATATCCTCTTTATATTTTTACCTCTTGTTTCTCCCACCAGAGAATTTCAGTATCTGCACAGGCCTAGAATAAGGTAAAAAAGGTGATACTGACTACTGATGGATATTTTCTGTTTATATTAGTCAGTTTTGGGAGTCTGATTTGCTAAGTGCTCTACACCACTGAAAATAAAATACTCAAAAGATTGTCATAGACTTTTGGTTATTCCTGTGGCAATGCCCCAAAAATGCCAGACAGGACTGAATTTCCAGTTTGCATTCTGACATACATGCTGTCCTACCTTAGGCTGTGGGCAGGTTACTGTGGTTTTGTTAAAGCGATTTAATTGCCTCTCCTGATCACTGCTCTTCCTGAAAGCACAGTTGCTAAGGGTGGGTTTCTTACTGGTCTATTGCTTTGCAAATAAAATGCATTTATTTAAATTTCCTTGGTAGTACTCTGATAATTTTAGATAAACTCTCTAAATTACAAATACAACACCAGTCCTGTTGATAATTTTCTAACAATCGTTTTCTATCAAGACTTACTGACAAGTTTGAGGTGGTTCCAGTCCAAATTTGAGATATAAACCATATCTCTTTTGGTGACTTGCATCTTAATAGAGGGAAGTGTCCCCACAATCTGAGCTGCCTTTCAATATTTCCTGACAGATTGACCCAAGTAATGAGGTACAAAATACTTTTTCTCACAGAAAGATAATGAAATTTAAACCCAGTGTTTCTCTAAAAGGACATTCTTTAAAGGGTTTCTATTTTTTAGTTTTTTTGAAATAGATAACCATGAAATTATCTACATTATATGATATGTACAATTTGGAGGATGATCTTAATTCAAGATAACTTGTGACCTGCTATAATCTTTTGGACCGAATGAAAAGAATGTTCTTGACTTATAAACATAAGAATTTATTAAAGCATTGTATATACGGTATAAAATTTTTGAAATAGCTAAAAAGCACCTTTATTTTTTCTCTAAAATAAAGTGCTTTTGTGCAACCAGGCAGTACAGTTCAGAAAAAGATAGTTCTATTCAGTACCAAGATACATTTTGTTTTGCAAAATAGCAGTCAAGTGGAAAAACATGAGGATATTTCTTTCAGATCAGATATATCTATTTTTACATATATGGATAGAGTTATTCTGTCCTAATTTAGGCCTCCAAAAGTATCAAAACTGTAGTCCTCAAAAGTATTTTTATTTTCTCAACAGAAAGATACAGTCATTTCAAGAATAAATTCCATTCCAAGGGGGATAAAATAAATTATTGACGGAAGATTCTTCTCCATTGACTGTAAAATGGAATATTATCAACTTATTCAGATTTAAACATCTAATTACTAGATATATAATAATATATAACTATTAATATATAAGTATATATATGAGTACATGTATATGAGTGTATATATTATTAACATATAATTTATTGGAAATTCCTAATAGATAAAAGTTTAATTCTGAAAGTAAAAAATCATGTAAACTTTGAATAGAAAAGAAAATAACAAACGGGTGTATTGCAGGTGTGCTTTCTTCAGTTCTTTTCCTAATAAATGTCTTGTCTTAATAGATCTTTGGATCAAATGCAATCACAAGAGGATAGGTATAAAAGACTTTGAAAAGTAAGAGTACCTGTAACCATATCAAATGGCCAATCTACTAAAACGCCCTCTTCTCTTTGTATTAGAAGTCATATCCTGATACACACATTCCAGATAATCAGCTACATTAGATTAATATCACACACCAATGCTGAAAGTATTTTTACTTAACTTCTAGGGAAGATAAATACATCTGACATGGATTTCCTTTATACCAAACAAAATATTGCTCCCTCTTTCAATTTAAGGTAACTCTTGATGGGCTTGATGGGCTGTAAATATGGTTACATAATTATCACTTCATGTTGTAAAGTGTTGCTTGAAATGACAACCATAAAGGAAGTCTGCAAGGAAATTTATAAGGGTAGTCTTACCAGAAAGGTGCTGGGCTGGGACTTTGAGTCTTTGGTTCAGTTCCAGGGTCTGATGTAACCTTAACTGTGTGGTCTTTGGACACAGCTGTAGAAAGGGAGATGATACTATTCTCTCACCATTGGATTTTGTAACAAAAAATGGACTAATGTTTGTGAAACACGGAAATAATGCATCGATGGTGGTCATGCAAAGTAATAAATAGAATGTCAGTTTGTTAGAAAATGATTCAGCTCTAATCAAAATAAATATCTACATTAAAACCAGGAAGCAAAAATTCAAAATATTTTGCATGTGGTCTAAAGAATATAGACAGCATAGATGGAGTTAATTTGGTTTTATATTGTTATCACAGAGCATATAGTTATTATAATCCTTTGTTCTATCTACTACAAAAAAAAGAGTTGCCTTTGTTTCGTATAACAGTGATGTTAATAATCAGGTTTCTTAACTGACCCAACCATTTTAGCACAGGAATAGAAACTTGGTATCTCTTTAAAGAGGTAAAAGCAAAAGATCCTTAAGAGAATTAAAATGTTTCTTCACATTATGCATATTTTATACATAAAACTGCAGGGGATACTTGTTTAAGCTTGTTGTCACAAAAGGCAGTGAACTGAGTGAAAGGACTGAACATTTAAGAGGGATAAAATATTTTATGCAAGAAGTGTAGCACTTTTCCACTTTTAGCAAAGATATACTTCTAACACAATGATGCCTGCTATGCATTTCAAGTAAAGTTGCCCCTTTCACATGACAAAGGCCTCAATGATACAGAGAGAAATTACCCTATGTTTCTGTAAAAGCAAAAATACCAAACTTCTCACAAAGAAAATACAGGCAATTGTCTTGTCCATGAGCATCAGAAATGATGAAGCCTATTTCCTACAATTCTGCATCTTGTGATTGATTGACTTCCATTGTTGGCTGAAGTATTTATAATGTGTCTCTGGCTGTGTCTAGATTACATCTGATCCAGCAGCCAGGAGGGCCTCAAAGACTGCAGGCAGGGGTTCATCATCAGCCTCTATCAGGGCTATGTGCTTTCTTCACACTTTCATCCACACAGGTGAAATCTTCTTATGCATCCCAAGGAGCTCCCATGACCAGGGAATCAAAATTCCAGGGTTATGTGCCAGTGTGCATCAGAGATCAACTGAGATGTATCCTAAAGTATGAACCTTCATGAAAAAGGTATTTGTTCATGCCTCAGCTTTTCTATCAGGGAGGCTCTTCCTCCTAACTCCATTTCCTACATTTACAAAACACAGAAACAATATGTTTTTAAAAACCTTTTCAACATTTTTTGGTGAAGCTAGGATTGGATTAAAAGTTTACTGAGGACAGCACAAGGATTTTACACACATACATATACACACACACATACAGCATAACTGCATGTACCTAGTTTCTATATGACCCCAGTCTTCACAGCTGGGTGAAAAAAACAGAATATGTATCATTGTGATCAAATACTTGCCTTCCTTTTTCTACTGTTCTTGAATTTTTTGGGGTAAAAAATTTCACATCTAGGTCTAACCAAAAAACTCCATGTTGCTCATCCAGAACTGGTCATACAACTGAGCAATACAAAGAAACAGAGTACATTGGAACATGCAAATTCAAGTATCCTACTGATTGAGAAAAGTACAGGTATGTAGTTATCTGCATCAGAGAAAGTTCCTGCAGGAAGTATCAAGTCTAGAGACAGTCTTTAATTACACTTATTTTAAAAAATAAACTCAAAAATTCATCTACTGTGAAATTGTTCAGATGTTCTTCATTGTCTCATTGATGGATAAAATTGATTTTAGGCTTTGTAACACAGAGACGACAAAAGAAACACTTGATTATGTTTAAATTACAGATGCTTATGATATTGGCTGGAGTGGTGGAGTGAATATTGTGGATTTTTACTCTGTTTTGCCATTTATTCCTTAGATGCAGATTTTTCTATTTACAAGAACAGCTGTGATTTCTAAATCAAATACTCAGTTAAATAGGAGTGAACACTTCTGGGAAAGACAAGTGCTACAGTAATGCAATTCCGTGAAAGATGGATAGAGTGTTTATAAGCACTTGTTAACATTGTTGAAACTATGGAAGTCTCAGATGTTTGTCATAGAGACCTACCAATAAATCAAGAATTTCCTGCTGGTTCATGGTTTCTTGTGTTAGGACTTTTATTTATTTATTTATTTAACAAGAATTCTTAAGAAGGTAGGCAAAATTATATCAAATAAAATATGAGCCTTCCTTCCCATTGTATTCTAACTCTAGAATATATTAATGATAAAAACTTGTAAATGCTTGTAGACAAAAGGAGATAAAGAGTAAGCTCTCTGAGAAGGTGCACATCTGGAATAACAGATATGGATTCTGCTAATTTGGCTCTAGTACTGATATTTAAATCCTCTCTGGTAAATTCAGTTAGGTTTTATTACTATCAAAGGGAGATCTTGAGGAAGTATTTGAGTCTACAACCAGGATTTGGTCCACATAATCTAAAACAGAATATAAAGTGGAGGAAGACCAGCAGAGTTTGAAAGTGAGATGTGAAAAGTGTTCTTCATTCTCCTCATCTAACACACATTGCCAAATTCTAATTAATTTTAGTAGAAAGTGCATTAGTGAAATGCCTAACACATTAAACATTGTGCTAAAGTGGTTTAATACTATTTTCAGTTTTAATGTTTTTCTTTCTGCTAGGGGAACAAGAGTTAAAGTCTAAGGCAGGAAAGCTATTTTATTTCTGCTCAGAAAACCATTAAAGCCCTTTCCCCACAAAGGAAGAAAACAAGAATGAAAATAGTAAGTTCCCATGAAAATAAGGACTGGGCAATATATTGTCACAACCCAGTTCTCACCAGATTTTAGTGGGGCTAACCCTGAGATAAAGACAGGGAATGTGTTTGCATAGGTCATGATGGATTAATTTCTCTCAAAGGTCAGTGCAAAAGCTGAGTTAGGGAAAGCATGATAAATTGAAACCTAACTGATTTGATAGAAAGCCCCTATGATGATACAGTTTGTTGCCAAGAGTAAGAAGAATGTGCTGAGGCCATATATTTTAAGGAAAGTTCTCCACCTAGAATTACAATCTGTGACTGTCCAGCTTCTTTCGCATTGTTTCCCTAATGAATTCACACATCATATGTGGTACTAAGACCAGCTATAGTTAAGCTTCTATAAATTACAATGCAGTTCATGGGATGTGATTTACTTGGCCTTATTAATGTCTCCCCCAACAAAAGTTATAAATGTTTCTATCTTTTCAAGCAGTTCTGTCTGCAAAAAAATTCCTCTTACTGTTTCTATAACATTCCCCTCAATATTTTCATTTAGTCTCATCCATTGATAGGGAGTGGAAAGTGTGTGGAAGCTTTTCAAAAGACTGATCTCAGAAAGAGGTCATATTTTGGATCAAATCTGCAATCACAAATGTACATTAAAGTTCTATATGTACCCCATCCATGAACACTGTCACACTACATCACCTTTGCAGGCAAACCAAAACACGTAATTCTTAATAGAAAGACCACAAAATGTAACTCAATACAGAATCTGTATTATACATAAAGCTTTAAGATACAAGAATCTAGCATTAGGCTCAGTTCAGGCTTATATGGATGTTATCTAAATTTCAAAAAAAACACCATTCTTTTCTGTGCTTCAGAATGTAGGGAGAGATTAATCTGTCAGATTAAGGTGCCCAGATTTTGGTGTATACATGCAAACCAGGTGTCAAAAACCAATGGAGGTCTGCAATTTAATGAAGTAGCCTCAGTTGGGGTAATTTATTGCATCTGAGATATCCTGAGGTAGTTTTTTAGACCCTAGGTTGACCTTAAGTAACCTCCAGTCTTCACCTCAAGAAAGTCAAAGAAAGGCACGTACATCCTCAGCAAAACCTGTTAGCCTTATGTGGATATCTTGAAAACTCACAGATATGTTGCATATTGCTATATTTAAACATCAGCCTTTGACATAGAACAGGAATATGTCAAGAAATAAATTTAGGGTCTGAATCATCATGTTTTCTGCTCAAATGCCTTACATGTTGCTTATGCTGAGGATGCCTAATGCAGATTGACAGGATCGGGTTCCAGAAAATGTTGCAGTTCCTGATTTTCTTTTTTCATAAAGGTGGAAAAGTATTATGATGTTGCTCCTCTTTTATATAATAGCTTAGTAATCAGAGTTAGAGGAAAGAGAAAAGGAGAGCCTTCTGCTTCAGCATGGTCTTTAGTATGTAGGTAGTTGGGTCTCCTAATTCCTACCACTATGCCCTGACCTCTAACTGATCATAGTGCACTCCCCATCCATCCACTTTAGGATATAACACATAATGAAACATTATGATGGCCAAAGAGATTCAATATTGCCATCAGGGAGCTCATCTGGCACTTATTCCAGATATGGCGATTTATATTGCTAATTATGACAGGGTAAAACACCCTTTCTACCTTTCCCTTTGAAAGAAAATGTCCACAGCTACAGAAAACTGTTGCTGATGTGTATTAGGCACTCTGAAGAGATGGAGGCAGAGTAACATCTAAGGTGATATTCATTGGCAAATTTATAATGCATCAAAGTCAGTTACCTGAGCTTGTTTTTGCTGTCAATAGGAACAAATAGATTGGCCTAAGGATTAGTTCATCACCTGGTTAAAAAAAAAAATATACAAATAGATGATGATAGGTAAGTCATTCCCAAAATAAGATCCAGTCCATCTAACATTAGAAATCTAAGTTAGGAGAATAAATCTTCCTTCTGGAAGCATTAAAGGGAAGTCATTAGGCTGAGTGCGCAAGGAATGAATAATTGTCTTCAACGGTCTTAGGCCCCTAAAATCACGGCACAAGTTGGGGCAATATCCTTCTCCCCATTGTTACATCTTAATGGAATCCATTTAGATAGGAAAAAAATCATGAGATTTTTAAATTGGGACAGCTCAGGGCATGTTAATAAGCATAACTCCAAGTTTCTTAGGAAATTCAGTGAAATAGTAAATAGAGGGTTTTTCTTGTGAGAAACATTTTGGATACAGATTTGGACTTTAGTTTGGGACTCAATTCTTACTAAGGCTTTTATTAGCTGTTGCCTTACTCTCTCAATACACTACAGCAGGAGCTTACTGACTAATGCAGGATTCTAGGTGACTGACTGCCTAAAATATGAGATGTTGATTTCAGGTATTGATGTCCTTGACTGGATGTATTTCCAACATAGGGGAAGTGATATGAAAAGTCTCAGTCACTGAGGAAAAAAAAATGAGACTATTACACACAAGTGAAAACAGGAGGCTCGCATCAAGCAGAGCTTTAACTATAAATTTTATTATTGTATCAAGGAGGGTGTTTTGTCCTCTGAAAATATGAATAAGGGTATCAGCTTCTTCCTCTGGCAGTTACTTGTGAGTTTGATGATAGAACACTGACTTTTTATATAAGGTCCTTTTGGATGATTTCTTCAAAGGCTCAGTTGCTTGTAAGGGTACCAAGACTTGCAATAAATTACAGCTGCCATTACATGCCAGTCTGTTTCTATGATGGCGTGCCTTTTATGTGTACACTTGCACAAAAAGCTGAACCATAGGAATTTCCTCTGCCTATTGTATTTTAATAACCCTCATGGACTGGAGCTGCAGTGTAGGTTTGAGGCTGTTTGTTGTCACAGGTTGGCTGTTCCTGTAAGACAATATGAGCAACTGGTGATCAATTAATATTTACTCAGCTGTGTATTTTGCCACCGCCAACCTACTTGCAAATTGCTAAAACAAGTCTTGACTTGCATAATTGTATTCTGCAAATAGTGCATCTTGTCTTACCAAAGTGAGGAAAGAGTCTATTTCCCCAACTCACAAGTGTATTAAAATAATAGATTGGACTCCCTTTGATTTTTTATCATGTTTGCAAATTTTTTCTCCAAATTTTGCAGTGAGGAGGCTCTTTGAAGTAGCTGACCTCTTCTATAAAGGGGACTAGGTATTAGATTCACCCATTTTTCTCTTGATTTTCGGTATGGAGCACTGACCTGATAAATTAATTTTGCCTAGATGTTGACTGGCAATTCCTTGTGTACCCTTGAGGATATATCCTTTGTGGTGATACAAATGAAAATCGCAAGCTTCCAGAACAGCCAGACCTAAACATCTGTCCAAGTAATACAGGAAATTATCCATCTCCTCTTGTTTCTAGTAGTTCTGGGTAAATTCCTGAGCAGAATTTTACTTCTAACACCTGGAGTGCATTTGTAACATTAGATATGGCTGTGTTCCAACAGTACAAATACATCATCTTAGAGAAGTTCATGCAGCTAAATGTAACTGCTTCTGATAATAAAAATGTATCCACATTTTTATTGGAACCATTTGTGTATACAACATTCAATTCTGTTGATGTTGAGATTAACTATACTGTTATTTAGTGCCTTGGAAATGTTTTGTTTCACACTGTGTAATAACCTTTTGGCTGATTTGGCCCCAATGGAAGATTTAGCCCTAAGTGTATACTTGGAAAAAATAACATCTGTTCCTGTAAAAATAAATTTGAGAAAAGGCAATTAAAAAACATAGAACATTTGTGACTGTGTTAATTCCATGAGGAATTCCCGATAGGATCAGGACCTTTGTGACATAACATTATGGTGATATATATAGTCTTTAACCAGGAATTTCATACAGACTTAGAGTATGAGTCTCGATAAAGAGGAAACATTTCAAAGGAGCATTCATCCAAACAATTATAATGTTAAAAGACTGTTTTGTTAGAGAAACAAGGAAGAATTGAAATATCATAGGAAGAAAGATTATTATTCACCTTCACAGAAATGATAATTTACAAAGAACATCAGATCCTCCTGATAAATGAACTCAGGAGTGGGTGTCTGACTTACTAAGAAACTGATTCATGCCTTTTAAAACATGTAAAACTTTGAAAATACCTTTGCTTCTAAGCTTACTTGATATAACTACAACACTTATGAAATTGAAATTCATATTAAGAAATGGAATAGGTGAACGTTTTCGTCTCATATGGAATTTGCACTGGTATTCGATGGTAAGAGGAGATAAATTTTAGTATATCATGAAGAACTCTGATCCCATCACTGAACATGAAGTTTATATAAAATGTTTTTGGAGCTACAGTTCAATCTCATGCTTTCCTTATCCTAATTTAGATTTCAAAAAAAACAGATTCTGAAACAGTAGTGCTTATTACCCAAGATCTCAATTTTGCAGCGTATTACACACATGATTAACTTCCAGCACATAACCACTCATGCTGGTTATACACTCATACCAATGTGTGTATGTCAGATAAAGACCTGAATGAGTACAGTGGGACAGATTCTTAGTTAAGATTTGGCACAATATGCTTGTGTATAATATATATTGTAGGTATATTTATGTTCATAGATACATGTCCCTAGCTAGAATTTTTCCCAGCTAGTTGAATAAAAAAGCATATTATATAAACATGGCTATCAAGCATCTCTTTCCTAACTTTGCTGTTTAATCCCCTCCTGTTTCTGAGGAATAGAAGACTTAGATGGGCCTAAAAAGTAGGAATTTCTAAAATGAGGGTTAGCTTTATACTCTTCAAGAAAGTGTTCAAATCATGGGGTAGGAGATGAGATTTAGCTATCTAAGTGTACTAGTACCACTTTTAGTGTCTTGGTGTACGGGCATGACTTCTGTAGGTCTTATGTCTTCTATGCTGCCTGTGAATATCTCAGACAAAATATATCACTTTGAACTACCAGATACCTATGATTAACTGGCTGAAATAAGCTCTCTACTACACAAGTACATACAGTGTGGACATGTAAATTAAAGCAAGACAAATTGTACCCACAGCTATAGAAAACTTAGACAATGAGGAACAATCACCTCAAAATGGTTTTGGATGATCTCAAGCAACAGCCACCTGTGTTGCATATGCTTATCCTACTTAGATGTTTATGTGATGTATAGCATTAATATCCAGATGGTACAGAAAATAGTATTCAGTGCCAGAGTCATTCCTGAAACAGGCAAAATAAAGCTGTGCTTCTGTGGGTCAATCATCAGCAGAGGCTCTTGTTCCTCTTCTCTCTTTCCTTGCTCCTGTGTCCTTCCACTTTCTCTTCTGCTTTTGCAGTTTCACCTTTTCCTCCATGCCAAATACATGCGGCCACTGACAGGGTTTGCTCAAAATTACTAATTCAGCTGAAAAAAAATCTGGTTTTGACTTTCTACTTCAGTTTTCAATTAATTTAGAGGACTAAGAAAATGCACAGAAGAGTCCAAAAAGGGTCAGATACAGTGGCTGAAGTGGAAAAGGAAAAGGAAAAAAGGAAGGGAGCAGAATGGGAGAGAAAGGAACAAAGACTAGAAAAAAGGAAAGAGCTGGGTTCAAGAAGAAGGAATAGGACTTCCTCTTTTGTCATCAATAACTCATGTACCTAGATCACATGCACATGAAATCAGAGCCTTTTTTAAACCTATTTTGTGAAACTTAGTATTCACTGGCAAACTAGAAGGAGAAATGAGATTTTTTTTACAACTCATTGAGGAAACATTAATTAGTCACTAAATTACAGGAGATGTTATCTAATCTAACAAAGAGATATCCCTAAGCGAGTAAAATAATGCTTACTTTAATTAAGAAGAATAAGCAAACCGTCTCTTGAATAAGGAGGAAATAAAAGTTTCAGGTAGAAAGATTAAATTTGTCTGGACCCTTGGAGGATTTCAAAAGTGAGATTGGTTACCACAATTCAGCAAGAAAATCTAATCTATAGTTAATTCAAAAAGTGTTAGTGCAGAAAGAGGGAATGCCTCAAAGCCATGAATACTGGCAGAAAGTCAGATGGATAAAGTGAAACAGTGCCTTTCATATGTTTTTAACATTCTGATGTGTTTTAGGTGTTGTGGATAATATCTTCATTTACATCTGATATTAATTTTGTTTTAATCAAGAATAATTTTACTGTAATTACATAAAAGCATTTCCAATTCAAGAATCTGAAAAATCTATCAATGATGCTTGTTGGACATTTTACCAAGTAATTGGAGTATAGGTTACTCAAACAAATAACTTGCAAGTAACTTTATCTAACAGAGTTTCCACACAACTCAAAGAGTTCTTGAAGAGAATTGGATAGCAACAAATCTGGAAGGTCAAAAAACCAGCAATAAGTAAGAAAACAGAGTGGCCTTAAGGAGATGTTAGGCTTAACGTTTGAAAGCAAAGGGTCTTCCAGCAGTTTTCTTCAGATCTTATTTTTCTTTCTCAAATTCAGAGAAGAAATGGAACACAGAATTTGGAAACATTGGGATGAAGATTAACATGCAGGAACAAATTGTCATTCAGCTTAGTGCTCTGTGTATTTATTAAACTGCAGTGTAGATGCTGTCCTGACCTCTGAAGAGAGGTCTTCCAATTCTCAGGCAACTGACATCTTGGTTTTGCTGTGAAAGCCTATAAATTGTACCAAATTCCCAGGAACAGCACTACACCCATTGTGAGGGAAGCCAAAAACTTTAAGATCATTATTCTTTTTCATTAACTGCAGCAAGAAATATCTGCCAAGGACTTTATTACAAAGATTCGTGTACTCTACATGGATTTCAGGATATCTAGCACAGCTTTTACTTATTGAAAATATTTTCTGTTTTAAGTATTGAATGATATTCAAGATTTCTTCAATGGACCAAGCCAATGATATCTAAGAATTCCAAGCTGAAAACCAAGGCTGATATTTGCACAATTCTGACACTCAGAAACCTTTCAGAAAAAGAAATTAATTTCTTCTAGGTATAAAATTTCCAGTATTTCTGGTACTAAAGCCTAGTGGAACTACAAATCATCACAAATAGTGTTACCCCTTCCTGAATATCAGTCAGCTGCATTTCAGCTTAACTTCTCCAGTGTAGAAGTATATTTGTCTTGCTGGTTTTGAAGAGAAACAAAACTAGAAACAATCAAAACAAAGAAGCATGTGTGTCCTCCTTAAAGAGAGGATGAGAGAACACACCTGTGAACAACACATTTGTGACAGGTCTTAGTACCATCACTTAGAATACTCCTGAAC
>VWZT01011569.1:112357-144215 GCA_013397055.1 Pachycephala philippinensis | reverse complement strand
AAAAAAAAAAAAAATTAGGAATCAATACAATATAGAAAAGAAAAGGTTTTATTATTACTGTCCAATAACTATTTTTTCAAATCAATGTCCACATGTTTAAAGATTAAGGTAATGCTGATTAATGGACATTGATGAAAATTAGTTTCATATTCAGAAAATTTCTTTCAAGCACTATATCCAGTCCAAATAAATACTTGCAATACTTTCTGACAATTCTGGATCTAACCATTAGTTATAACATTTATTTTACATATATAAATAAGTTAAAATAATTTCATGGTTTGGGGTTTTTTGGCTTTTTTTTAGGAGAAACTATCATCCATGATTAGGATTACAATTCAATTTTACACAAGGAAGCAGGTCTAAACTAAAAAACATTTCCATCTGTTCAGGAAGTAGTGGTATGTTTATTTATATTCCTTTTTATTCTTTAATATTTTTATTTTATTCATTTTCTGATGTAATTTTTCACCAATTACAGTTTCCATTCTGCACCAAGAGCCAATGTTTTTACAAGTTATAGGTCAGCCCAATATATTAAAAGGATATATAAGTTGCTTTGTTACATCATAGAACTAATTGCTTATCTCTTGGTAGTCAAATCTTGTACCAATAGATACCTCCATTCTTCAGGACTCCATTCAGAAGCTAAAAGGATCAGCTCACACACTTCTGTAGTTTCACACACCAGTTAATTATATTTCAAATCAGCTAATAATTTTAATCATTTTTTAACATGATTTGTTGTGGGTTTGATTTTTTTCTTCATTTTGTGACTGCAGATAAATTTCTGATGTATACTAACTTTTTTTGGTCTAAAAAAATGGAAGTATATAGTGCTTCTCAAAGGGCTGAAACTAAAAAGAACCACTCTGTGTTTCGGCTTGATCCTTGGGCTGTTTATCCTTTTCATTCTAAACAGTCAGTTGATAGAAAGCAGAAAAAACTGAAAGCACAAAGAATTTAGTGCAATGTTGTGGGTTTTTTTCTAGATGAATTATTTAAATCATATGTTACTAATCCTGTGTTTCCACAGCAGCCTAAACTGATGTAAACACTGGCTGCTGCAGTCCCATTGTCTGCTGCATCTCTCATTCATGTGTTCCACCTCCCTTCTTGACCTGGTTTGGGGCTTGCTGGGCCCTTCATTAACCTGTCTTATGTTCAATTACACAAAAAAACCACAATTTGGCTCTCAGAAGAAAACAATGATAACTGAATTGAGTCCCACAAAAGATGTATCGACTCATACTTGAGATTTTGGTTAGTGCAAAATGACAACAGCTGGCAGCTATTGACTCATATTCTGCATCGGGCTCTTCCTGGTTGCTCTTCTCTCCTCTTGAATTTTTAACTCTATGGGATCTAAAGTCAGTTTAAAAGGACTCTGTCATTATAGAGACTTATCTGAATCTCCCAAACTGTGGTAAGAATTTAGCCTAGGAAATGAAATGGCGATTTATATAGCAGGATATAAAACAGTGTTGATGAGCAGACTAGTTCATTTCATTCAAATGAAATAGCTTGCTGTATCATTGATATTTATTTTACCATTTTTTGTGACTCACCATAACAACCATAAAAGCTCACTGAGCTGCTCATGTTAATGAAATGGCAAAAAAAGTGCACATATACAGTTATTTAAAGCATACACACGAACACACCCATACACATGTATTTTTATATATAAATAGCTATATACATGTATAGATATACATTAGTACAGCAGACTGTTGTTGTCTCAATACTCATTGCATCTGAACTGTGCCTGAACCGTGTCTGCAGTTCTTAGTGTTTGAGGACAAAGAAAGTAACTTCTCGCAGTGTATTGGGTTTGCCTTTGAAATAATAGCACAGAACTATTGACAAAAGGCTCACCTAACAGCAGAGCTGAGATTAGGTGCTGAGGGTTATTGTCTTCCTCCAGTCTCAAAGCTATGTGAAATGTCAGTTAATTGAAAATGGTAATTGTTCCACACAACAACATCAACTGTTTCATTCCAGGAAATGTGCTGCTCTTAAATTAATAGCCATCGATCCAGAGGTATTTCATGATTCTTCTCCATCGTTTTCTCAAATTATCCAGCTATCAGTCCTTGGGAGAAAACCTATTTCACCATTTTTATTGACCATTCTTTACTGAGTGACCTGGCTTCCTGTTCAGATAGACTAAAATAGGTCTATCCATCTGAATGTTTGTCAGGCACACTGAGACACCTAACTTTCAAAACACCTACTACTTTTTACTATAAATACTCAGAATGAAAACCGTTAAGTAATAGTACAAAGCAGTTACATGGTTATTACTAATTAATACAATGAAGTACGCTCTCCTGCTGGGAAATTGCTTTTGTGATAGTAAAAATAGTTCCTTTCAATAGCGCATTTCAGTAAAACTTAAATTCCCATTTGATTTCTTATGAAGGAAGGCAGGTTATTTGGGTTTCTTTGTTTGCTGAAAGAGTATATTATTTTTACAACCTATTTGAATAACAGGTAACAATATGTCTTCATTATTGCACAGAGAACAATTGCAAATGCTGTTGCATTACTTAGCTGCTCCTTTGAAAGCTTAATAGAGAAATTAAGTGGTGCAAAGGTGTTCTTCCACTGAGGAGACAGTTTACCTTCCTTGTGTACTCATAAAAAAAAAATCAAAATATTCCGTTTAGATAAGCAATTGAAAACATTTATAGAGATACGACTCATAATGATTTCTGTGTTTGCAGTTTGGTAAGTTATAGTCTAGCGAACTTAAAATTTAATTTCAAAATAAATTGTAAATTCTATCAATTAATTTTTGGTAGAACTGAATAACAAGAGTCATATTTTTTCAAAGCTTTCATTTCCATTTTAACTTGGAACAGTTTCACCTTCACTGATATATTAATAAACTGTTGTCTATTTATTCATAATGTTTAGATTCCAAAGTGAAATTTACATATAAAGAATGATGGCAAAAGTGTACAGAAATATAAAGTTTTTAAATAAATGTATATTAATATCAGTTGTGCAGTGGCCTAGAAAATGTCTCCTTTCATCTCAGAAGAAAATACTCTACTTTCCTCTCTTCAAGGGCTTTTTCTTACAAGGGGACGCAATTTATTGTAAACTGAAACAGTTGCCAGCAGGAAAGAAAAAGCAGTCTTGTGTAATATAAGATACTTTTCTATTGTTTCAAAAATAATAAGCTGGTTGCAAAGAGTTTCTCTCTGTGATCTTACGTTGCTCTATTTTTGTCTTCTTTTATTTATTAATAGACAGTTTTATATTAGAAATGGAAAAGGGAAATCTGATTACAGTTTCTAGGATAGCTACAGTATAAAATCAGTTGAAATTACATTTCCACATAACATACATAATGAATTTGGATGTTATATACCAGTTTTAATGCTCAATCTGGTTTATAGTTAATAGAATCAAAAGGTATGCGAGCCAGGGAATATTTTAAGAAAAATTTACAGCAGCTCAGTGGGAGTGGAAAAGATCCCTAGGCATATGGTGCTAAGTAAATGAAAGTGAAAACAACTTTTGTGAAGAAACATAAAGGAGTCAAAAGAACTAATTACAAAAGGTAAGCACATTTTTGCATCATTTATGCTTGTGACAATGAACACATGCACAGTTCATCCCATTTCTTGCCATTTTGTACATTCTCTTCCAGTGAATTTCAGCCGCATAGTTAGAGAGTAAGTGTAAATCAGAAATAACTGAAGAAATGATTTGGTGGTTATGCAAAGGGTAGCTTTGGTCATGGAGGCAAAAGTTCCTCTTCAATATATATATATTTTTTTATTTTTTTTTCCCCAGATCTTGTGTCAGCGATTTGTTTCCCTGATCTATTTTATTCTGTTTCAGAATCTAAGCTTGACCATTGTTTTAGTCATTTTCTGGTTAAAAAAGACAAGGAACAAGGGTAATTTGAAATTATTGAAACTTCAACATCCTCCCTCATGTGCCACTCTAAGTTCACATTATTCCAAAAGGTTACCTGTTTTTTGAGAGCTTATGGAAATTTGAACCACTTGGGCAAATTTGTACACCATTGATACCCAATTTGAAATATCTGAAGGTGTTTGAAAATATAAGTATAGCTCTAAGTGTGTTGCTGTCATTAATAAGCCTTGAAGATCACAGCCATTTCCAGCCTTTGGAGCTTTATCTCTTTAAAGCTTATATTAGCAGCTAAAGGCTGTCTTTCTCAAAATGATTTCACATTAAAATATCATAAAAATAACATTAATTATAGAGATGAGGATTACAGATGTAGATAACAGCTGAACATGGAAAGTGCTAAGCAAATCTGCAAGATAGCAGTAATGACTTAATTAAAACAAAATGCATCTGTATCTGAGCACGGCAATAAAGGAAAAAGAGGCAATCCACAGTAACAAAAACATGGGTGATTCAGCTGAAGTATGTAAGAGTAGTGTGTAATAGATTGGCTCAGGTAAGTCTAATTTATGCCAGCCTTAAACATTAGCATTCTAATGGCTGCCAGAAATTTAGAATATGTTATCTTTTGAGTGCCAGGTAGTTTAGAGGGTAACTACCAATTACCCATAAACTGAGTCATATCAGAAATGACTTAATGTTTTATTTCCTCCCATGGCCAAGCTGGCTCCAATACCTTTGCAACAGACTTCGTTAACTCTGCTTCCTGATTTAAAGGGAAGCTGTCCTTTCCCTCTTATCAAATGGACTGAAATTACCTCAACAGGGAAAAAAAGTTGTTGCCAAGAAGCAGAGTTACACTGAGGTCTGTTCACACCAGGTGATATTCTCTCTGGTTCATATGGCCCACACTTGGCCCATGCAAAGCTTATCTCCAGTCCAGGTCTGGTTTTAAGAAACCCTTGTGTATCTTATTCTGCACATTCTGAAAATTCAAGCATTTTTAATCTATATGCAATAATATTAGTGTTTTAAAAAATACATTAAATTCCTGTAACAAAGCATAAAGGGATCCATATTTTCACTCCCTGGTGTAGAGGGGATAGAAAACAGAATCCCCTTGTGTTAACTTTTTCTGCATAGTCTTTAGATGGAAAAAGGCCACAGAAAAATTCTCACTGGAAATACAAACAGCAGTAATTAAAGTTGTTATAATAATCATAACTACCATTTACCACTTCTGCCACTCTGCTTCTGTCACAAACTGTGAGACCTGATTCAAGAAAGTGGCTAATACAAACTTGTCCTTTTTTTGAAAAATCACGTAACAATCGCGTTCTTTCAACCATCCATTATCCTCCTGCTAATGACGAAAAGAAGGAGCAATAGCCTGACTGAATCATGGCAGCAGAAGGTTTTGGCTGCATTGGTCCACACTGTATGCTGTCTGTAAGCAAATTGAGTATCTATTTTATGCCTCATATTGATGTTGGTCAAGTAGAATGGATATACTGTAGGAACACCCAAAATGCCTGTTTTGCATGGATATGCATTGTTTTCATACAATCATTCAAATAGTCACTTAAAATCATAGAAATTAAGTTAAGATTAGGTGGAATTTACATCACTACTCTGTAGATGCTTAATGATAAGAGACTAGAAAAGGGAGCTTTAATTCACATGTAGTGTACACATTACATTGCTCCATGAAATGGAGACTTATATTGAATATTGCTATTAATACAGAAATCTGTATTGACCAAGGGATATTTTTAAGTGAAAAGACTACACACTGTATCCAACTCACAAATTTTCACTGTAATGATACTAATATTTTTCCTTCCTTGAAATATTTATCTTCACTGGAGAAAAAAAAAATTTCCTTTACTTATACATGTCTGCCTATTCAGATTCTCACATTATGTTCTGAAACTATTAAAAATTATTTTAATGTGGGAAATACTCCATTACCTTTGCAAAAGATAATGCAGGTTTCTTCCCCTGCTATAAAAAACTTGACTATTTTATTTGAATGGCCCTTTGAAAAATGTCAGTTTTAAATTACAGAAAATGTTTTCATGTAAATGAGGAATTACTTTCTCTTAAAAAAATAAAAATTACAAAAAGAAAAGAACTTTTAGTCCATTAATTTTCGTAAAGTTTGATCTTGCAGTCATTATCTAGACTCATACACAGTTATTTTTAAATTCAGAGAAAAGCTCAGTGTGACTAGGTGAACATAAAGGAAGTTTAGATCACTAGCTAGTGGAAGTAGTGCAGATGCTGCCTAGACAGCTAAGTCTGCATTTAGAAAAATAAAAGAGCAAATTTTAAAGAAATATGAAAACCAAAAATATTATTTTGACTGCTGTCTGTCAATGGATGAGAAGGAAACCAGATGTGTTCAACATCTGCCAAAAATAATGAGAATTAATTGTAATGCCCATAAATTCTGAGAGAGACTGAATATGCAAAATATGCAGCATTACCACTGTCACTGAGAGCTCTCTCTCTGGAAGACACCTACCCTTAAGTAAACTTTAGTTTTCCATCAGTCTTTCCTCTTCAGCACAATTACTTTGCTAGGGTATCTGAACTGCATGGTCTTTTTCATACTAGGTAGAAAGGTCCAATTTTCTTACTTTTTTATATTGAGAGTGTCATCTTATTGAGAGAATGAGGGTTTTGGTGCAGTATACTCTGATAGAATATCAGTTAAGACCTATTCAATGGCTACTTCAGAGCTACTTCATTTTCAAAATATCACTGAAGCATAAGTTAATTAAAATACATAAATTTCAGTCAGTGATGGAAGAAGTAATATTTGATATAAATAGCTGTAATTTTTTACTGAAATTCCTATTAGGAAAAAAAAAAAATGTATGACAATATATCACCAGTGTAATTAACAGTCTTTTTATGAGTCATGGGGGAAGACACATCAAAAGTTAGCTGTTCCTGGGCAGGTAAGCAGGATCATTGTTGTTTCTTCTTTCCGTGCCTTTAGGGCAGAGCTCAGTCAGACAGTAAAATTTAATGATGTACAGTCTGATATTAATTGTGCATATACTCGTGGGTCACAGTAAAGGGTTTGTCAGAGGTGGCAGCTTGCCGCAGGTGTTTAATGTCACATGATTCATAGTAAATGACTTGAAGTTCCCAAGTATCTACAACTAAAAATAATTCTGTTCTCTGCAAGTGCCCTCCAGAGCAGAGTGGCTATCTGTCAGCACAAGATAGTGGGTAGCAATTGACTCCAGTTAGCACCATCTATGAGCAATTTCTCAAGGATAAAAAAGTGATAATGGCCAGCTTTGTCGTTAAAAACCATGTTCTTAGCTCTGGCTTAATTTTTAATATTTTCCCTTACCAGCAATATAAAAAACTAGCTTCCATCTTTATCATGTATAACGTAAAATTGCAGAACCCCCCTATGCCAGACTTTAAACATAGTAGCAACTTTTTAAGCTTCTTTGGATGTGTTTTCAAAGATAGAATCTCTCTTCTTTTTCCCATTTATTCCCTTAATTGAAACGGTAAGGTTTTCCTTGGGCTTCCATGCACATCACACCCAAAGAAAATGATGGGGTGAGGGACATTGGAGATTTGGCATCACTGACAGTGCTAAGCACATTTGAAAATTAAATCTTTTGAAATTTTACAGTTGACCTAAAACCTTCATGACAACTGTCATGCTTCTAAAATTTCTAGTTCAACTGCTTGCTTCCAGTTCTACTTAGAATTGAGAAAAGCATAACACAAAGCTGAAAAAAATGGTAGAAAAAGGTCTATTACTTTGAAAAACATCAAGTGTTCTTTATTTTTTTAACAGGAACCATAAAATATATTCTTACTTCACATGATCTATCTTGATCAGCCTAGCATGGAACCTGGAATAATTTACTGTAAAAGATCCCAATTTCTAATTAATCATTTTAAATTTAAAAGAAACTTGCCGGCATACACTAATTTTGAAATCATAACTTTATATTCAGAAAAAACACTACTAAGTTTAAAAACATGTCAAATGTTAGCTCTGTTTTCAGTGTGAAAACTTCTAAAACACATTAATGGTTAACTAGATTTCAGCAATATGTCTCTCTAAGGCAGACAAGGACACCTTGTTGTTCAAACCAGCACTTACCTCTGTCATCCCAACCCTGGCAAGGGGATATATAGTAGATCTGCAGCATCTTTGGCACTCAGTATCTGCAAAAGCATCACAAACTGGTAAAGGGATGTGGTTGCCTTGCTCTACTCCGTGCTGGTGTGCCCTCACCTCGCGTCCCGTGGGCAGTTTTGAGCACCACGATATAAGAAAGATAGAAAGGTATAATAGAGCATCCAAAGGAGGGCAACAAAGATGGTGAAGGGCCTTGATGGGCAGCCTTATGAGGAGCAGCTGAGGTCACTTGGTCTGTTCAGCCTGGAGGAGACTGAGGGGAGACTTCATTGCAGTCTACAACTTCCTCATGAGGGAAAGAGGAGGGGCAGACACTGATCTCTTCTCTGTGGTGACCAGTGCCAGGACCAGAGGGAATGGCCTGAAGTTGTGTCAGGGGAGGTTTAGGTTGGTTGGGCAACTGGAACAGGATCCATGAGGAAATGGTCACAGCACCAACCTGACAGAGTCCAAGAAGCATTTAGACAATGCTTTCAGGCACATGGTGTCATTCTTGGGGCCGTCCTGTGCAGGGACAGGAGTTGGACTTTGATGATTCTTCTTTTTCCCTTCCAGCTCAGGATATTCTATGATTCTATGACAGTACAATAAACTTCTATAGCAAAACTGCCTGTCACATTTGCAGTGAGTTAACATGTCAGTGTCTCCGAATAGCATAAAATTCCTTTTCCAGCTCTGCACCATGTCCTTTCACTAGAGGTTATTTGGAACCTGCTTGCCTTGTTTCCAGTGGAAACTTAGGCACCAGACATCATCTGACATCTAGAAATATGGCAGTTCCCTTCCCAAAGATCAATGCATAAAGCTGACATTCTTTTAAGACAGGGAAGGTACTGAGAGACTAAATTGAGGCTCTCAAATTTAGGTGTGAGAAACTGAATGCCTCTGCAGGTGTTCAGTCACAAGATTTGCAAATGCAGTCTCCAGACAATGGGAAAGGATAAAAACACCACCAGAAGATGTTTTGGAAGCCTAGCTCAAATGATCTGAATTGTTCTGACTCTCCTGAGGAATGTTTTAGCAGTTAGTGTAGTAAGAATAAAGAGAAAGATTATTGAACTGGAAGCTTCCTACCTCTGTCTGAAAAGGAAAAATTTAAGGTGAATATTGTACCACAAAGCTCTTTCAAGCAGAGCAAACAGATTCATGTTTTCCTTTTAATGTGAAGGCATGAACTACTACAAGGCTACTCCTTGTACAGCACATGTAATTTAGGAAAGTTTCCTCTTTCAGCTGCCTCAGTAGCTAATTGGAAGTGATAAACCACTCCAGAGATTCTTGGTCTACTATATTATTCCCTGGAGAGGTGACTGGCGAGAGGAAAACCTTGGTAATTAAGCTTGTGAATTAAACACTTCAGTTAAGAAGATTGAACACAAGCTAAGGAGATTTAAAGAAAAAAAAAGGATAAAACATTACAGCTAAGAAAAGGTAATAATACTGTATATGAAAATATACACATCAATTAGATTCTCTTTCACCCTAATGGAAAAAAAAAATCCTAGTACAAGTATAATGCATATATTTTAGAGATCCTTCAGGCTGCCAAAACTTTTGAAATTATACTGTATGTGTACCTAATTTTTCATCTGATTTATAAAATACCTGTTACTGGATATTCCAGTTATTCTTTACTGTGACTGTGAATAGGGTCACACAGACCATTAAATCAGTTGCAAAAGGGTTATGGTCTCAGAAATAGTGGAAAGGTAAATAAGTACTGCTTGGTCTTTGCTAGTGAAGTTGATGACATGAAACATGTTACTTACAGATTTTGACAAATTGTGTATATGCAAATACACACACACACACACACACGTAAATTTAAGAAAGGGTCTTTTTCAATTTGAAACCAAATGTGACCTTTAAAAAAAAAAAGAGGGGAGGTTGGAGAAATGATTAATGGTCTTAATGAATATGTAGAACAGGCGAGCTGGAAAGGTTACAAGTTAAATCATTTTTCTGCCTGTAAATGCAAATAGTTCTTCACACAGTTGGTTATGCAACACTGATGCAGGAATACTTGCAAATATTTTCACAAATCCTATTCAAAAGCCACAAAATGCCAACACATACTGTTGGTCAGTAAACAGATTGGAAGGCACAGAGGGCAGTGTGCAATTATAAGCCAAGGAAAGAGTCAGAAGGCTGATGTTAGGGGTGAGAGGAGGCAGAACAGAGCCAAGAAACTGCAAAAAAATTATATACTAACATATTAGAGATATGTGGATAAAAATCTTGACAAAGTCTTCTTTCACAGTTTCTTCATGCTAAATTTCCTCTGCTAGTCTATTGCTGTTGGAGAACTTGCTCTCTGTAAACTCTTGGAAGTTGTGTGAAGGTAAAAGCCTTCTTTATTCAATGAAACACTTTAAGTAATTTTTGATAACAGCAATTTAGTGAAATGAACTAATGTATTTTGACTGGATCTTCTTTTGTTCTAATACTGTTTGTAGTGTTTATAGACAGGCTTGGCAGATGTGCTTGTAATCTAGTATCAAAAGAGAAGCAAAAAGTTGTATAGACCAGATGTACCATAGAAGTGCACAAAAGGTAGTTGCTGTATCAGAATCTGGAGAAGTGTATGACAATCTCTGAAATATTCTGAAGAAAGAAAACAGAAAATAGTCTTTTAAGGAACATTGTAGACTCTGTGATCTTCCTGTAGTCTTCTTTACACACAAAATATGACAAAGGTTTAAAGACAATTTTGTAGATTGTCGGTAAGAGCAAACATATTTAAATAATGTAATTTGGAAGATACTGACTATGCAACTTTCTCCACTCTAAATTATCTAGATCCTCTGTTAATATACTGAGTCTTTTAATAATGAGCTCACTCTGCTTGTATACTTCTAGCTATAAGTGCAGTTCAGTGTACCTGACTTTAGCAGTTGGGTGAGAAAGTAGATCTTTCCAGAAGATAAAACACAGTCTGAGTGCTGGGTTTAACCTGACCATGAATTTTCTCAGAAGTCTTTCAGACAGTTTTTCTTTGTAAAATATGATTCTAGAGTCACATACTCTACAAAGAGTTGGAAAAACAAATGTAAGACTTTCCTGGGTGCAGCAAAATCAGCTGGCAAAGAGACATTACCTGGGAACAGGTGGTAGGAAAAGACAGAAAACAGAAGGCACTGTAATCTAAATGTCTAATTGCAGATGTTTGTAACAGATCTATTCACGACTTTGATCATGTGTGATATGTCCTTACCAAGCACACCTCTTTGAGTGGTCTGACTACTATTTCATCTTTGTACATTTGCCTACACACACCAGGCTAGCCTGACTAATAAACCTAGTAAAATCTGAGAAGAAAACTTACATATGCAATTTATTTCCCTCATTTCTTAAAATTTGTGTTCCATTTCCCTAGTGGTGAATTTTTCCACATGACCAAAGTAATGTGAAATCTTCATTGGATCAAGATTTCCCTGCATATAAAAGGGGCAAATAAATATTCACAGGAAATTTATGATATGAAACTCTTTTCTCTTCTGAGCATCAAAATGAGAGAACTGTAAACTGTAAATCCATTATAATTAATTTAAGCAATTTTCTAATTAGCTAACAGAAGTGGAACAGATTTGAGTTGATGTGAGATATTTATTTAATAGAATCAGTTCTTACTGTTTTAAAAATTTGTTAGCCGTTGCAGACGTTGTAACTCACTGTAAGATGTTCATTCTGTCCTTAGGCATCCAGAGGTCTGGTTGCAATGCATGTACAAAGGCTCCAAGAAGAAAATGAATCTATGATGATCCTCTATTATGATGACAAGTAGAAATACTGTACTTCTCACTAAAGTGAGCTTATACATGCTTTTACAGTTTGTGAAGGATTTATTATGCTTGGCTGAACTTACATGGATAAAGTAGGATTCAGTCTGAGTTTCATCTGAAACCCGAACTGAATTTTCTGCTTTTCTTTCTTAGATTGACTCAGAGTAGATTTTCTACTCTGTACATATAATTAAAGATCTATAACATATACTTATGAGTCTATAAATGTTATGAACCTAAAATATTGTTGTCGTCTATACTCATTTTGGAATCTATGTGTTTGTGCTTCCTATCATTACATGTTTTAAATGGCTATTCAGCAGATTTTCTGGTTGAGATCTGGCGGATCAAGTTTGCTGATATCACAGTTAAAAGAAATATTGTATAAGCCCTTATAGGTGTATCAGGATACTAATAGGAAATGGCAGAATATATGTCTTTCAGCTCTGGATCTGTATGCCAATCTATGTCCTGGGGCCCAAGTAACCAAAAATCCCTTGAATGCTGGCAGATTTCACCTGTGTTTTGCATTTTGCTAAACAGATGGGGAGCAAACTCCCTGTACTTCCTTCCTGAAAGAGGCAAAGAGGAAGAATCTAATAATAATCATATAAATGAATGGCATTTCTGCTTGAAACATTTCCGAGAGAGCACTATACACAAGCAATAATCTGATATAACTGACTGCAGATGGTAATTTAAAGAAATGAATACATTATTAAGTAGACTTGTCTTCCCTTCTAAAACTGAATAAGGAGGTCACTGAATTAGTTTTCTTTAATGAAGTCTGTGACAGGTATTTCCAACAGAGAGACAGTAATATCATCAAAACCAAACATTAATATTTAAGACTTATCTTAAATCATAGTCTTTTTTTTTTTTTTTTTAAGTAGAGATCTGTTTCTTGTATGTTGTTTTTAATCAATTGGCAGAAAGATTAGTTTCTGAGGCTATAGGATCCACTAGCATTTACACCTGGTTTTTAGTAGGGAAACTTTAAGGTAGGCATTTCACAATTCAGTGAATCGTGTATGTTTTTGGGGTTTTTTCAGCTTCTTACAGAGTTCTTATTTCCTCCACCATTTCTAGACGTCAAGTTCAGGGAATACAGGAAATACATCTCCACTGCTGTCCTGACTGATTAGGAATTAAACATCATCATTGTAAGAAATTCTTTACAAGGAAGAAATTCTTTACTGTGAGGGTGGAGAGGTACTAGAACAGATTGCCCAGAGAAGTTGTGACTGCCCCACACCTTGGAATATTCAAGACGGGGTTGAATGGGTCTTTGAAAAACCTGGTCTAGTGGACAGTGCCCCTGCTTATGGCAGGGGGGTTGGAATGGATTGCACAGGGAGGTGGTAGAGTCACCATCCCTGGATGTGTTTAAGGAAAGACTGGATGTGGCTCTCAGTGTCATGGTCTAGTTGACAAGGTGGTGTTTCGTCATAGGTTAGACTCAATGATCTCAAGGGTCTGTTCCAGCCTAACTCTGTGATTCTGTGCACTAGATGGTCTTTAAGGTCCCTTCCACCACAAGCCATTCTATGATTCTATGATTTTATGATCATTAAGATCTTGGATCAAGATACTACCATGCAAGAAAAGACGAGGACCGTGCCCGCTGTGCCCTTCCAGAATCCCTCAGAAATTCTGTGGCCCATGTTATGCCTTTCACAGAGTGTTTTTGAACATGGTGCTTGTGCTTTGCATCACTTTTAATGTAAACAGAATACGATCCAAATTTCTTCTCTGCCAGTTGCAGCTTGCACACTGTGCCAGTTTTGTTGTTCACCTTGTGTCAAGACTTAGCTGATGGGTCAGAAACTACAGCCGGTTTTTCTTTCATCTGATCATCCAGAGTGGTATTTGGGTGGAATTATTTTTAGGCAAATAATATTTTTTAGTTAATATTCAGCTTATTTTCTATGCCTTAGTGTACTTCATTAGAACATGTGCTTACTTCGGAGATCTTTTTTTGCCTTTAAATCTCATATTGAAAATATGCAGCCCCTTTTAGAATCACGAGCAACAGAGGAAAGGGCTTGTTTCAGAACTAAGCTCATGGATGAATAGATTAACACTGAGAAAGTAGGGCTAAGCATTTCGATACTTTTTATCAATTGGAACCTCATTACCTGTTTTGAAGATGCAAGGATTGTTTCAGAGTTCTGATTTATTTGCTAATTTTGTTCCTGATTTGAACATACCACTTACCTATATTCAGCTTTTGTATGTGTTTGTTCTTACTGACTTTGAGAATTCCATATCTGGGACTTTCTCCCACATTAAAGGCTATATGAAATTGTAATAAAAGAGTAAATGTGCCTGATGCACATATCATACATTACACAGTTTTCTATAGACTTATCTGTTTTGTATCCCATGACTAGGACGCATAGAGCTTCCTGATGAGTTCTGTAACAAACAGAACTAACTGAATATCTTCTGAGACAGCTTTCAGCAGAAAATCTATTTGCTGAGCCCAAAATGTTTTCATTCCTGCATCTTATTACCATATTTACTTCTATGGACTTTATAATAATCCTCTGAAGTCATTCTTGGTTACATTCTTGCCTAGCTACCATAGATCAGAGACTCAATACCTTTTTTTCGGGCTTGGGTGATGTCTGGTCTATGCAACCCCAAAATTTTGGATCTGTGACCAGATCCAGGTGGACCAGCTAGCAAAACCATTTTGGATAAGAATGCCAGATGAACTGCTTATAAGATGCCAGAAATAAATATGTCTAATACAGCCAGGAATACCTGAGTATTTTTTGTCATGGAGATGAGAACTTAAAGTACTTGACAGAGTTAACCTTGGCTCTAGGTTCTGTCACAGAGAGCTTGAACATCAAGAAATTCCTCTCATTTTCATTACATTATGCCAGGCATTTTGGATTCTCCCTGTAAGAGAAATAAGGAAACTGGACATGAATTATATGGAAAATGCATTAGTCAAGTAAAGTCTAATGCCCCAATCAATCAGTGTTGTACTTGAGTACAACCATGTAGGTACGATTATGACCAGAAATCACTGAAAAGGTAGAAGGGAAGTACCACGAACTTTGTTTTGACCTAAAAGTTCTGTATATAATGCAATTCTTGCAGTGAAGAAGCAGAATGCTTTCACTAAATTGAGAAAGATTCTAGGATGGACAGCTCTTCGTAAAAACAGATTAGCAGGGCAGTAACAAACATCTTCACATTATCAGGATTGCCTTGACAATGGAGAAGAACAAATTGCAGTCTGTGAATTTGAAATTGCTTTCCTAATGCTACTTTTCAAACATACCTGTTTATCTCTGGAATGTAGGAATTAACATCACACTACTTAATAGCAAAGGCTGACCTGTTGATTTATATGAGGGATTTAGGCCACTGTTACTGTGACTTTCGTCATAAAAGTAGGAGCTGTAAGAGTAGAAGAAAGACTTGCTACTCTCAAAGTCATAACAAAGTAATCTTAAATGCACTATGGTCATTTCCATAATAGCTTTTGTGGTGCAAGTTTAAAGGAAAAAATTGTCTTTCCAGGATTGGCAGTCCATTAAGAATTCATTACTTGTTCACTTCTCTAATTTTGACTGCCACATTTTCTAGTTTGTTTTCTCTAGGGTGGTTTATTTAGAAGAACTTTCGATGTATGAAGAAGTGAAAACTTGGTCTTATACATGTGGCCTCAACAAAAATCCCTAATTATGTCTGATCAGGAAAAATACTTTTGATAAAGTAATGAGATAATGAAGCCCAGGGGTTTATGTATAACAAAATACTGTACCAACATGTAGTATTTAGGAACCTGGAGTGGGATCCGTGAAACCAGATGCACTTCTCAAATCTTTGCACAAGAAGACTCGTTGTAACTAGGTAACTCTGGCACCCCATGACATGTTAGCACAGAGGCAGAGGCATGACCCATGGTCTCTACCCACACTGTGAAGAGACTGGATATAAGATAGATCCAGTCCAAAAATAGGTATATACATTATGCCAAGCCTACGCCTGCATATAGATCCATCAGACTGGCCTTAATAGGTCACTGTTGTGGCTATCACCTGCAAGAGTGCAGCTACAAGCCATTTGAGGACTGAAAATAGCTTGTCTTCCACCAGCTTGGTCTGCTGTCATGTTAACTCAGCTTGACTCATACTGATGTACTTCAGATAATCGTTTTAGATACTGACAGATGGTTCTCTACATTCACTGTGTGGCCACAGAAGAAGGATCAAAAGGTGGAGTCCCATGTCTTCTTTGATCCAAATCTGCACATCCTACCTCTCCACCCAGAATACAGGCTGGGATGGATGCACACTTCAGGTTGAAGCTGGGCCATGTTGCGCAACCAATAGGGACACGAAAGTCTGGACAAGAGAGGAAAGAAAAAAGGAAAAAAGAAAAAGAAAGTGTAAATATTTAGCCGGAAACAGGCCTTGTGAGCATACCAGGAACAAGAAAAGGTCAAGTGTTGTGAGTGTTTCTTTTAATCCATTTATAAATTTTATCTCATGACTCTTTTGTGCAAACAGTGTAAGTAATTTGATACAGTAGGAATTGAGGCACCTGCAAAAACTCAAAGAAAACGTAGTTGAAGGCACCTGGATCACATTTTTAGTGTTAAATTTCGCATAACTTGCACTTCATGATCATAACACGATACTGAATATAGCTCTAAAATTCTTCTGAATAATATTGGGCTCAGAAATTTTAAAGTTATTTATGACTTCTGAGTACTATTCCCTCTTGCTTTCCTCCCTGAACCACATATGCTTCTTAATTAGGGCTCTTCTTTCTAGAAATTACAAACTCAATTTGGTTTGGCGTAGGATTTTGATTTTTAAGGGAAAAAGTAATGTCCGAAGTTATTACTCAGTAATATATACAGAAGTGGTAATTTGATGCTAATGACTTTTTTTGATAAAAATTCTTGTCATTCCTTGAAAGTTACTATACTACTTTTGGTACATATAATTTAAAGGCCTCTAGTCTCCAAAGATTTATTGTCATGATTAATTTTAAACATCTGCTTAGGTCATTGGTTTTTATGAGGTTACTTATGCTCAAAGTTAAGCATGTGAATATTTTATGTAAGAACAAGGCTGTGACTTGCTACAGTCTAACAGGGTTAAATTACAAAAAAAATTTAAAAACTTTAAAATAGAACAGTTGCAAGAGCTACATTACAAGAGCCCCAGTAAAACACGTTGCTGCAATATTTGAAACACTTTAAAATAATATTACTTTTTTAGAAGTGCAAAAGCCATATTTTCACTATTTAAAAATCCAATAAGAAATTAAAATGTACGTGTAAATATGCTAAGGTAATGCGTACAAAGAAATGGGGTTAGTCCAGAAACTCAAGAATTTATCCCACATTCTTTTGGTCAAGGTTTGTTGTTATATATACATAAATGAATCCATACATATGCCTGTCATAAAAGTGAGCATTTTGTTTACTTTCATTGCTTGTTTTTTATCATTAGACTTATTGTGGGTTAAGTCCCATAGGCAGCTAAGCCCTGCACAGCCACTCACTGCCCCACAGTGGGATGGAGGAGAGAATCAGAAGGGTAAAAGTAAAGGGGCTCATGGGTTGAGGTAAAGACAGTTTAATAGGTAAAGCAGAAGCTGCAAGCATCAGAAAGCTGAAAAGAGGGAAGGTTTAGATATCAGGAAGAAATTCTTTACCATGAGGGTGGTGAGGCCCTGGAACAATCTGCTCAGAGAGGCTGTGGAATGTCCCTCACTGGAGATATTGAAAACCCACATGGGTACAGATCTTTGCTGTGTGCTCTAGGATGATCCTGCTTGAGCAGGGAATTTGGGCCAAATTGCCCCACTGTGGTCCCTTCCGGCCATACCCATTCTGTGATTCTGTGAAATGAGCAATTCCGTATCTGCCAGAAAAGATTCTACAGATTTCTTAGAAATGTCTTAGGCACAAGCAGAAGGACCCGTCTGGGAGAGCTTCTGTGATTGCCAACAATGTCCCCAGGGTGTTTATCAATATATCTATCCATACAAACAGTGCCTATCAGTTGATCTAGGTCTTGGTCTAGCAAAAGCTTCCTAGAGTAAGGACATGATGGCAGGACTGTCTGAAACTCCCACCTGAAGAGGTTCTGTGATAATTTGTTGAATGCATTCCTTGAAACCAGATACCAGCTCAGTCAGCCACCTTGTCTCACATCAGTTCCTTGTCTCATCTTTGCTCACAATAGATGTGAAGTTCTGGACCACTCCAGGAATAGACGACTGAATGTGCTGGTTATGTGCACAGGCACAGCCCTGACGTACTGGCAGTCCACAAATGTAACTGAGTTTTCTTTTTATACAGCAATTATTACTGTCATTCTATAAATTTTCCTAGAGGGTCAGCCTGTTTACAAATAGCAGTTTCTTTTCAAAGAGGCTGGGGTTTTTGTAATGCAAACAAGATAAAAAGGTTATCCCCATGTAAATAGATTCATTCTTTTCTGTGAAAGCTAAATTAAAGTATTTAAACATTAATGTCTTTCAAGCCTACCACCATTTTTCCCTGTTTCTTAATAGGCATGTGAAATCTACTCCCAGGTGAAATAATGAGCTACACCAGAGTTACAGAAGTTAGAGGGATATCCTTCCACATTATTGAGTTAATCTTTATCAACTCTAGGAAGGTCATTCCTGACAGATTTTGTCAGATCTGTTCTTAAGGGCTGCCAATCTTGAGTCTCTACAATTTAGTTCAGTACCCTATTTAGTTCTTAGAAGTCCTTCTGGAAGAAAATCTTTCTCAAAGTCTAGCCTAAAGTTTTCCTGCTTTATTTTAAATCTGATACTTTTTGACTTCTCTCCTATGGACATTGAGAACAGAAGATTTTACATACATTAAGGCAGTTATCATGTCTTCAGTTTTCTCTTCAGGCTATAACAACTCCTCTTATGAAAACTCTCTTACTAAGCCATAGGCGTTAGAACTCTGTCACTCTTTTGGGGTTTTTTCCTGGATTTTCTCAAAATGTATACCCTATCTTTTTGTTTCTGCAAATATCATGAACATGCTGTCTTTACAATAGAGGATATGTATTTTGAGATAGAAAGCAGATTTCTAAAAGGTTAAATTTCTAAATGAAAATCTAGTGAAAAAAAATTATGGATTTTCACATGAGAAATCATCATAAAACATATGGATAGAAATAGTTTTAATTTTGTGTGTTGTGCCAAATCCAGCTTTGAGTTTTACTCAGTATGGCAGAAATTCAGGGAACATCATCCTATAGTCACAGATTCAGCAAAATTACATAATCATGTACATCAAAAGTACTGTGGGGAAATTTACATTTCATTAAGCGAGAGGACTGAAGAACTGGTTCATTAAGAAATTGGCCAAGGGCTCCTGGGTTCAATGTACCAATGGATCCCATGCCCATTGGTTTCTTCTCATATCTTGGCCGTCTTTGCCAGCACAAATCTTGCACATCACCTCTGATCATTCTCCCACAGCCAGTTGCTTGTTGTACTTCATGATTTAGAATTGAAGTATAGAAGGAAGGAAAGCTAGAGGAAAAGATTTGCATTGACCCCCTTCCTGCTCATTTTCTCCCCATTGTTTGGGATCACAAAAGCAGCAGCACCTTGCACAGCAACGATATCAAGCATACAGTTTGTTGCACGAAACTCTTACAGAATACTTATTCTTCAGCTAGGGAAAGTTCAATTTATACTTTCCCTGTGTCATGTATTTTTTGTCTGCATATTTGCAACTGACCAAAGAATGATTTTAGTTCTGATCCACTATCATGGTTCTTTACTGTTATATATTTGTTTTAATGATGCGTAATTTTGTCTCACTGAGTTTTCCATAGCAAAAATCAGTCTATAGCTATTGCATTTCTTAACATCTTAATTTTCTCCCTTCTGTCACTAAATCTCTTTCCTCATTCTTCATGATTTTTTGTCTTTACCAACTGATCATATTTTCCAGTTTCCCTTTTTTTCCATTACCTCTTCTCTGTTTTGTTCCACAGATAAAGGAAAATAAAGACAAAGACACAGAAAAGTATTTCCATTTTTTACTTGGGCTGTGCTGTTTATATAAGTCTCTTGCTGTCCTTATTCTTCATCCGTCTATCTTTCTCATGTGTTTTTAGGACAGTGCCTGTGCTTGGTTTGCTGATGCTGCTAATGTTTATAACAACATTCCTGAAGTTTTACTTCCTTTATTGCAGTTCCTATATTAGAAAAAACACATTAATAAAAATCCCACACTTGTACTGCCCCTTCCATCTGCTATGCCACTGAGATTCCACTCAGATGGAACTTAGAAAAGGCATTGTCACAATGCATAAAATTCAACAGGAACCACCAATAATTAGGTTAATGTTGTTTATTCCTCTGATTACAGGAGTTTTGTTATCTGGCTGTCAGTGTTGTGATAACTTCTTGTTCGTGTTTTCAGACTCTCTGCTAAGAGGACTTTGAGCAACTGAAAGAGTATTTTGTGAATGTATAAAATTAGGAGGAACAGGTGCTCTTTATGGCTTTTGATAATTAGCCACAGCCACTATAACGTCCTTCATTTTACCTAAAAGTTTGCCCTTGAACGAGTTCTAGGCCTCTTCTGTTCTCATTGTGCTTTGTGATGATCTTTGCCTTTTCATTGATTCAGCACTTACCTTTGAGCCTTACTTTTCAAATATGTTGAATTTGCCTTTTATCAGCTTAAAAATGTGAATCTCATGCATATTTACATTGCAAGCTGTGACAGCTCTGGAAGAGGTCAGTTGTGTCAACTGCTCTATACATCCACAAGAAACTCTATTATCTCTTGAACAGACACAGCTTTACAATGTGTAAAACTAAGCACATTTTTCTGATAATATTACCTTCTTATTTTGAAACTCATAGTTTGGGCATTTAGTTTTACAGTTTTAAATAAGAATGGTCTTAAATTAATACTGAAAAAGAAGAAAAGTAAAGTTTGCATGAAAAAGTCTTTCTTCCACTGTAATTTTGTGGCTGTCACCAAGGAACAGTGTTAGCTTTACAATTACAGCAGTGACTTCCTGTTCATTATAATATCAATTTTTCTAATTATGATATGATAAGGGCAAAGATTCTTAAAAAAAACCAACCAACCAACCAACCAAAAAAAAAACAAAACAAAAAAAAACCACAAAAAAGTCTGTTGAATCAGATATTTCATAGGCTAGAACCTGATTCAAAACTCTTCTTGGCAGTACAAGGACACAAAATATTTGCATTTCATTGCTTTTAATTTTATCTTCTCTTTTTTGTAGCAGGGCTTGTTCTGTTAACTCATTTAAAAAATATACATCTCTTTATGATGGTCGACACTGGGGTAAATTATTGGTGAGACTGGGTTTTGTCTTGAATTGGATTTAAAGCTCATGGGAAGAGTCACGGCAAAGGAAAAATTACACAAGTACAGTAGGTGAACTCAAGCCTGACCTTCAACATTTCGGAGTAGGAGCTTCACGAAAGAAGAAAGATAAGGCTAGGACAGCTGTAAGCTAAGAAAAGAAGAAACAAGGCAAGGGTTTACAAACATACATAATAAAAATAACCTCTAGTGGGAACTGTTTTATTTGTTTTAGAGGAATCCTAACCTACCCATAGATATGTTCTTAGAAGAAATTGCCAAGTACTGCCGGCACTGTTTCCTTTGCTGCCATTTTGCTGGTTCCTATGATCACTCTGAGTGATATTGGTCACTTACTCTGATATAAACATTTTTATCTGTTTTACAGTTCCAAGATATTCTTTTTACAGTGCCAAGATATTTATTATATTACAAAAGAAGTTATACAACAATATTTTTGGAGCCTTATGCTGCTCTGATAATGACAGGCTGAATTTATCCAGAAGAAGGCTCTAACATCCAATGAAAAAAGACGACCCAGCTCTTCTCAATGCTGAAGAAAATATTTAGAAAGTAGAACTAATGGTAATTTATCATTTATGACAGCATCTGGCAAACATTTTAAGCCTTTTTGTATAGCTTTAAGTTCTATACATAAGTTAGCAATGAAAAACTGAAGTTACTATCTTCAGAAGTGATTAAGGGAGATATTTCAATGCAAAAATATAGAAAAAGAAAGAACGCAGCACATGACATTTTTACATTGAGTTAGAAAAGACTCGTGACAACTTCATGAAATATTTTGATAGAAGGAAGAACACTGTTATCAAAATGTTTAATTTTTTGAGTTCTTATTAATACATACCTCAGTCTCTTGTTGGACTATGAAATATGTTGTTTCATAGTCTAGTACAGCAGAATTCAGACAGGATTTCTGTGAAGTATCACCTGTAATGTCACTTATTTTATATAAGATTCATGTTTGGGGAATTTACCTCCATTTAAATATTAGAAAACAGTCTCTACTAGAGGAAAGAAATTATCATTCTTCTTCAAAACGAGGTGTTTGAAAGGACAGCATAGGAATATCAGCAGATACTGTTTCTTGTGTCACAGAACCTACATATTCCCAGTGTTACGTCTTCCATTTCTTCAGCCAAGAAAAAAGAGAGAGGAGAAAAGGGATTTTACGCAAGTTTTAGCCTAAAAGTTACTGTCTTTTGAAATGCATTTTTTCTGATTTCCTTTGGAGCCTTTTTCATTGCTGATTTCATAGGAGATGCTAGGAAACGAGTTAACTAGAGCCAAATGTAAGGTCCCTACCCAGGACTCTTCACTGCACTGGGCCACCTATTCTGCCTCCATTCATATTCTCAGAATTTTATCAGAGATTCTTAGAGTGAAAGGGAAAGATTCAGACTGATAAAAAAAGCCAGCAAGAAATACATCAGCATACTTTTCCTCTTACATATCTACCCAAGGTATCATCCTGTCACGTTCTGATCTTTTTGGCTTGCTTTAATTAACAAAACGTAACTAAACCTGGTTTTTGTTTCATTGCTATTAAACCATAGGGTGTAGGGTTTAGTATGCATAGAAAGAAAACAAATGTGCTTGAAACAAACCAAGAAAAAGTGTTGTTCCAAATATCCTTCATAACTGTGCATATTTTAGAGAAAAAGTATTTGCTCACATTTACAGACTTATTTGAGAGAAACTTTTAACACTTTTTCATACTGAATAGCATTGTCCTTGGTAAACAGTGTCAGAGAAAAGATCACTGAGGTAAAGGTGGCTTTCACTAACAGTAACGATAAAAATCTGATCCTTACACATCTGTCATTTGTTCTTAAACTATGTGGTATCCTTAATTAGTACAACAAAAGATTAAACGTCCACCTTGTTTCGTAGACTTTTCATTTTTAAGGAAGTAATTCTAAATGGTCAGAAAGCAGGCTGTCATTGCCAATCACATGCACACTGTACCATAAAAATAACTGAAACATGGACCAGCTGCAGATTAAGAAAGGCAGCTACTTGAAAGTCAATTCTTTACTTCTTTAGCTTTTATACACACTTCCACTAAACTGCATGCTTTAGGGGAAAAAAGAAAAAGTAATTTTTTTGTTTTGTGTCTGCGTTAGGAAGAAAGTGGAAATGGTATTAAAAACCCTGTAGATATCCAGTAAGGGCTCTGTTTGACCACTGCATCCTTTCTCTCTGTTTCTCTCTATATTTTTCATTTGTATTTTTTAATTTTCAGGGCACTTTGAAATTCAAAGTGAATTATTCCTCTGTTGGAGTTTCTGCAATAAGACTGCAGTGAATCTTGCTCTTTGTAGCCCTGGCTCTATCACAAGGCAGAGGAGTTTTATTTCTTTGTGTGTGAGTGTCAATTGAAACAATTTATTTGAAGACTTTGAGAGCGAAAGAAAAAGCTAAAAAGAGGCTAATAAAAGTCAATATCTTCCCTTTGAGCAGTGTCAATCAATTTGAGCAAAATAGATTCCCTGCTTGTTCAATAAGAAAATTACTTTGTGTCACAAATGACCTGGAGAATTCTTGGGTGTCCTCATTATCAAGAAATACCTGGTGTTTTGGTCTAGCATTACCTATTTAATTGGCAATGGCTTATTTGTATTAAGTTATCTATTTCAGACAATTTAGAAGAAAATATCATTTTATTAAATTATGTCAAACTGAAAGATAAGTAGCAGTTCCCATGACAAAAAGTGCTATCGTAAATTTGGAATTATTTGGCATTAAAACAGCATGGTAAATTGATAGTGTGTAGTGGATGTTTAATCAACTTGGCAAAGACATGGATTTGAAATTTTTGTAATACTTTTGTACTACTTTTTGTAATGCTCCTATTCAAAGAGAGATTCCATTATGTGCTTATTCTCTCTTATCTGGCTCATATTTTAGTGGTAACTGTAGTAGTAAAAAATAAATAGGAAAATGTAAAATTGCTTAAAAGGTCTTTTCATTTAAGTGGTAAAAACATTCAGCTTGTACACTGAATGCATCTTTCCAGACAATACTCATCGTGTAAGTCACAGGATGGCTTTAAAATAGTAGAAATATTATTTTTTAAATAAATGTATTATTTTTGTAATAAATTATTCTAAGGAATAATTTGTGTTTAGGCAATTAATTTGCACTTAGGTACCTAAAAAAAATTCTTTTTTTTACGTAACATATGGTTATGATATGGTTAGAACATCATTCTACAGTGGGCTTTAATTGGGGAATGCTAAGATCTGTTGTATCTAAAAATCCATTACAGGCTTGTTTTATCTAGCTTCTGATTTAACATTTTTTTTCTCTTTTTTGTTTTTGTAGTTCCAATTTCCTGTATTTAGGCTTGTTTTTTCACTCTTTACTTTACTGATCAATAAAAACATACAATCGCTATGCTAAACAGTGTTAGAAACAGTTCCTCTGAGGCATCTAATGAGATTTTTGCTTGTTTTTAAGGCTGTTTAGAATGTTTCTTAGTCCTTGTTCACACCAATCTTCTTGAGGGAGACATGTTAAACACCCACACATTCTTTTCTATTTCTCCCATAAGTAATGTACAATACATACACTACAATACACAGCTTGACTGTAATTTGGTCCCTAGCTGATGGCAGGCTCCAAAGATCTTGTTTCTGCCTACAATCTTTTGAAAAATTATCCTCTTTCTACATAGACAACTTCTCTGCTAAATACTGTATTATTAATAGTGGGGTGGGGAGAGAGAGGAAATAAATGTCTGGCAAAATTTCCTCATAGAAAGTTGATATAGGATAGCATGCCTGCTTTCAGGAATTAATAAATTTTATATACGGACAATTGCAGGTAAGATTTGAATTGTCAAAAATACTTGTGCCTGTTGGTGAAGTACTATAAATGTATTCTTAGATGACTTACCACTTTATCTTCCCTTCTTGTGGTGCTGCATGAAGGATGTTTTATTCTGGACTATGTAATTACTGTTGTCCTTCTGCTGTGTTATGCCTACACATTAAAGACAGGGAAAGACAACTGACCTACACAAGCTTTTTTCTAAAAGCCAAAAGTAGGTTAAATAGCTCCAACTTCAAAGCATAGCTGAAAAGCATGGCATTCTTCACCCACAAGGCTCCAGCTGCTCTTCTTATGGCCACCCCTATAAAGAGTAGAAGTAGATTAATTAGAAATTCCTATTTTCTCAATCACTCCCCATTTAAGGAAAATTCCAAGGTGATGTTTCTAACTCATTTTTCCCTTTACCATTCCCAATGTCTCAAAAAGCACTCTATTCTCTCATTATCTTATCTTAGTTTGCCACACAGGTGTTGTAAGTTTTAATTTATGTGCTTCTCCACAGGTGATAACCGAAGATGGGGGTTGGTCATCCCATAAGTTAAATGAACATTCCAGAAATTCCATTTTCTGATTCAGCTGAAATATCCTACAGTGGGTTCAACATCTGTTAAAATGTGTCCGACCACTCATTAATTAATTTAGTGGGTCTTGTGATAACATTACTAGTGATGAGTTCATTTGCTATTGCTGTAATATTTTAAATGCTTTGGTAAGATTTCCAGAGTAATTCAGTATTAATTCCAATATTAATTAAGTGGATCCATGTTGCTGAGAATCCCCTGATACACTGAGTATTTCAGTATATTGGAAAACTTTGATGTCCTCATCAGAGTAAACAAATGCCTTATTGTTCAGAAAAATAACCGTGGAAAAGGAAACAAAGAAGTCAGTGCAGAGTAAGCCTTCCTCTCTTCTATGCTCTGCTTCAGATTCTCAGTTCTCAGGAGTAGGCATCCTGTTCCTTACCTGTGATGACAGTAAGGTGGCCTTCATGGCTGAGTTAGAGAAAGAGAATGCAGTTCAGTGCTGTTGCCATAGGGTGTGCAAGCAGCACTGCTAGGACTTACTGACACACAAGGGACCTTTCAATGGAAACAGAATGGCAGGATTGGCTCTTTTATTTAGTAAATTGTACAAGTGACAGGTTCTTTTGCCATGTTTAGATGCAAAACAGAGGAAATATATTTTTGTTTTCACGTTATATAGTTATATGATAATGCACCCCATGTTCTTCACAACTAGGACAGAAGTTTATTGTCAGTCTAGGAAAAAAACCAAGACAGAATTAAACTTGAAATAATTCAACTGTTTGCAAAATGGTGGCCTGAGACTGAGTAGAGAGCTAAGAAGGGGGAAGGGATGTGGAAAAAGGATGCTCTTGCACTGTTATTGTGTGTTATAAAAGCATTTCGAGGAGCTATTAATATGCAAAAAAAACCCCTGTCTTTATTCTAGCTGTCTTTAGGGACAAGAGACAAAACTAAACCAATCAAACAAAATACTGTCACTCCGTGCAAAGCTGTAAAGAGAGAAAGTGCATTTCCAATATGCTGCACCTACACTTCCAGAGAACTGAGATGTGCTTGAAAAGAAAAATCGCTTTAAGTAAGCTTTTTGTGGATGTTGTACTAGCATGTCTCAAACATTCTTCCAAAGCAAGCCTCAAAGTATGGCACACCACTAAACCTAAATTTCTATTTTACTATTTATTATTGGATTTTTCAACTGTATGCTTTCCTTCAGTACTTTAAATTAACTTTTGTAACAAGGGAATAATATCATGTTGCTCTGTTACATTGACTCCATCTCACAACATAAAATGATGAGAAATTGAATATATAAAATTAAGTGACTCAGTTAGTATTAGAAATTGAAGGGTGACTCTGAAACCTGCCATAAAAAATAAGATACCTTTGTTCATTCCTTTTGTTAAAACACTTGATAGGCCTTCTAAAAGGATTAACTGTAGAATAATATTTACAATCTCTCTAGCTGAAGCTTGAGAATAAAATAAGAATTATGTTTTCAAAATATCTGAGTGTATTATTAGTCTCTGCTTAAAGAAAATAAACAAAGTACTTGAAAAAGAGAGATGGTATTATGCAAAATATTGAAGTCAGAAGACATGGAAGTTCTAGGAACTAGAAATTAAGAAATTGATGGGAAATCAAGAAAAGGTTCCAAGAGGAAAATCACAGATCTCTGAATGAACCTGAGATACATGGGAGTAATGATAAAAATTTGAGAGCAAGTGCAGTGAAGACAAATGCAGGCAGATAGCAATATACCCTTATCAAGCTGATAACAGAGATGGAAGAGAAAATATTGGAGGATGAGTGAAAGATACTACAACAAAGAAATCAGAAAAATAAAGTGTGATTTCCAAGCTCAAAGTGCGTTATCTAACACTGAAGAGAATAGGGGATGACAAATGGACTCAGGAGCTGAAAGTTCATGTGGCAATGCTGAGTAAAAAGATCAAGAATTTAAAAGTACTTGTAGAGTTTGCATGGTAAACAGCTGTTTGAGTTTGGTTTGATTTGACTGAGTTGGTTGGTTGAGTTTTTTTCTTAAAGGGACATTTCTACAATCACAAGATTATAAAATAGTGAAGAATGTTGGCAAGGAGTTGCTTGCTGCAACTTACTCTTCATTAAGCTGGCTTCTACCCAGGTAGTCTAAAAAAGACATAAAGTGAATCTTCTTCATTTGATTGAGTTTAGAGCCTCCTTTTTGCAACCATTATCCTGTATTTATCTTCTATATATCCTTTAGAAACCATTGCATGACCCTGGGTGGTGTATAAGAGTGCTATAAATCATGGAGGTGAATAAGAACTATATCATACAACATGAGAATGTGGAAGGGTCTAAGAAAATTCTCAGGTAACTGGTTTAAAATAAGCAATTGTAATAGTTTTTCCACTCAGCACAAAACTTTGCCAAAAGCCAAAAAAGGTTTCAACAAGTTCATGGAGAAATGGTTTGTCTGTGGCCATCAGACATCACATTTCAAATAGATGTTCCAGCTGTAAAAGGCACATGCTGTAGTTTTCTGGAAGAGGAAGCACAAGGCAAGCCCTGTGCATATCCTGTCTTACATTCTTCCATACATACAAGTTATGGCCTGCTATTTTTTTCCTACTGTAGGAAATTTTTCTCATTAATTTCTGATTTAATACTGTTCCCTTTTTTTTTTTTTTTTAAATTTAAATGAGCTCTGTTTTAACAGTGACTGATCTCATGTTTACATGCTTTTTATTAACATTTTTGTTTGTATGCCTGGAATGTCTGTCAATACATGTGTTTAGGAAGGAAAGGTCTAATGTCTTTCACAGGTAATATCTGAACTCTCTAAAAGAAGAGCTAAATCAGGTCAAGCTATAAAACACAACCAGAAACATGTTTCATTAGATAATATTCATAGTTCTAGTATTAGAGGAATTTATAGCATAGAGTTCCTATCATTCCTAGAAAGATTTAAATGTACATTTGCAAATACTCCAAGGACTGTGAAGTACTTAGCTACACAATAGACAATTGACATTATTCCTGTTCCATGAGTTACCATTTAGTAATACAAATTTATAAAAAAGTGTTTCTGAAGAATTAATATTAAGACTAACAATGAGTTTTTTATCTAGATTGCTTATATAAATTTAGATGAATGGCTTTCTTAAAATACAGCAACAACAACAAAACAAAACCACACCCATATTTTCTGGGTTCGGATTGTCTTTATGTAGTTTCCCTCAGTATCAAAGAACAAATTTACATACTCTGAAAGTGCCTGGACTCTATAGCCCAAAAAGTAAATGAAAAATTATATCAGGCTCAGCAAAAAGTTTCTCACACAGAACTCATGGTCATGCAAAGCTGAAGTGAACAGAGTGAAAAAGCAGTCTAACTGAGCACGTCATTTAATAATGAGTGTATTGCTAAAGTGGTACAGAGAGAGAATATTGTTTTCTAAAAGAATACCTCATTGGTCTAGCTCATCCTTTCATTATCTTGTGGAAAGATCAGTTTCAACATAAATCTTAACAAGTATGTAAGGAACCTGAGTGTACATTTTCAAATTACTATAAAAGAAACAGACGTTCCCAAGAAACAGATATTTCCCTAACTTTTTACATTAAAAATTCATCTTTCATTATGCCAGAAAGATTAATGGTTATCTTAATATTTCAAGCACCAAAACAAATATACAATCTCATTCTATGAAAGATGAAGCAAAATGATAAATATGATTTGGAATGATATTGTAATGTACGCAAATATAAAGTTACAAATTTTTGTATGGTGACTTTTATTTCTTTTCCTACATTGTCCTTGAGAGCTAAAAGCCATCTTTTTTTTTTTTTTAAGTGATGTTATGTTTGTAAATATCTAAGGAGATAACAGCATATTTCGAGTTATTTTCTGAATTCAAAAGAGCTTTAGATATCTGAACAGAGAAAGAAAGTATTTAGGCAGGGAACAGACATAAAACTTGCATTAACTTTCTTTTCACAATCACATGATGAGGAATATTACAAGCTTCTGGCTGAATTATATTCATACTGGTGTTCCTTCAGAACAATAACCAATAAGATACAAAATCCCTAGTAGCAGTATTGGATAGACTCTTGGTTAACTCAAGTTGAGTACTTGAATCACAAAGAGTTCAGGAGTGTTTTTAGGTCCTGATGCATTAGGCCATTGAGAAATATGGGGTAAAGTTCTGTCTGTAGGTGTCTTTCAGTGTTCTAGTCTTTCCTTTTCAGGAAAAGGCACATATATGTGCATGTCCAGCGTATAAACAAATAGTGCTGGCAACACCACAAATGTCAGTGTTTGCCTTCCTTGCAACTCTGTCTACCCGTACATAAGGCAGGATCAGGACTGTGTATTCTGAGAAACAGAGCTCTGAGAAGTCAATAGACCTTGAAACACTGTGGTATCCTTTCAAAGCAATGGACTTCACAAGGTTACTTCCTCCGACCTGTAGAGGGTAATCTTAAAGACAATAAAACTAGTTTAAACAGAGCTTTAAAACAGATGCTTGGTCAGAAGTTTGGACTGGTTACCCTACATTGTACAGCTTTGTATTGGGTGTAGGTGGCAAGGTTTTAGTAGCAGGCAGGCTAACAGAGTGATCTCTGGGAGACCCCATGCCAGATGCACTTGTTTCCAGCTGGGTCCAAAAAACACCCACTGCAGGACACAGCTGAGCCCATCAGCCAAGCGTGTGGTGCCTCTGAAAGCACATTTAAGAAAGGGAAAAAAATGCCACAAAAAGAGGTGTGTGATGGGGGTAAAAAAAGGGAGAAACAACAGTGAAAATGTCAAGGTCAGAGAAGGAGCTGAGAAGGGGGTGCTCCAGGCACCAGAGAAGAGATTCCCCTGCAGACAGTGAGGGAGAACACAACAAAGAACGTTGTCCTATTTCAACCCATGGAGAACTGTGCTGGAGCAGATATCCACAGTGTGACTAGTGCACAACCCTATGCCAGAACACATGGACATTTCCTGAAGCCCCTGGAAATACCCCTTATAAGCAGGGGAAAGAAGAAGAAGGGTGGATGAAGAGGTGCTGCAATGGACTGACCATAATGCCCCATTCCCCATCTCCCTGTGCCACTCAAAGCAGGGGGAGATAGAGGAGTTGGGATTGAACAAGTGCAGCTGGATCTGAGAAAAAGATGGGAGGGAAGTGTTTTTAAATTTGCCTTTACTTCTCATTATCCAAATCTATTTTAATTGCTAATAAATTCTATTAATTTCCAAAAATAAGCTGAGAATTCAGCTTTGGTAACACAGCCAGTCCCACTCAACAGGCCTGTCTGAGACTGTAATATGACATCTTAAATTGCTGTACTCCATCTTTTTGCTGAGAGTGGGCCAATTTACAGAGGAAGTGTACCTGGATCATAGATTGTAGAATGGTTTGGGTTGGAAAGGACCTTTAAAGATCATGGAGTCTGATCCATCTGCCATGGGCAGGGATGACTTCCACTAGTTCAAGTTAGTCAAATCCTCATCCAACCTCATTGTGAACATGTCCATCCATAGGGCACCCACCTGTTACAATGTTCCACCACTCTCATTGTAAAAAATGTCTTCCTTGTGTCCAATCTAAATCTGCTCTCTTTTAATTTAAAATCACTGAGCCTTGTCTCGCTACTACAGGCCCTGGTATAAAGTCTCTCTTTGTCTTTCTTACAAGTCCCCCTTTTAAGTGCTGGAAGGCTGCTATAAGGTCCCCCCGGAGCCTTCTCTTCTCCAGCCTAAACAACCCTAATGTTGACTTACACCGGGCTACCCCAACATAGTTTGCAGTACAATACGCAGCACCATTTGCAGTAATCACGCATGGGCTAGAGCTTCGAAAACGGCTCTCCCATAAAGCAGTCCAATCCTGGACTTACATGCGTAGGCTACTCACGGCTCTCCTGGGCACACTCCCGTCCAGGGATTACGCGCCGGCCGGCTTTTCCACTTCCCCCAAGTGGATTGCAGTCCATGAGGCTCATATTGCCAGAGGCTCCAAGCCTTTGACTCTCTAAGCCAATTATCGCCGCGATACATACAAACACAGGGCACCAGATGTCGGAGTCCAAAAGTCCAGCATAGAGCAGGGTGGCAGGCATCAGCAGGGCCACAGCAGGCAGAGGCAGGCAGTGGCAGGCATCAATTTGGCATCAGCAGCAGACACCAGCCAGCAGCAGACACCAGCCAGCAGCAGACACCAGCCAGCAGCAGACACCAGCCAGCAGCAGACACCAGCCAGCAGCAG
>VWZT01011569.1:72192-112290 GCA_013397055.1 Pachycephala philippinensis | reverse complement strand
GGCCTTCCCTCCTCCCAGGGACACAGCCGTAAGCCATCAAGGCCAAGGCTGCCCGCAGCCTACTCCTGCAACCCCACACCCCAACTTTCTCAGTCTTTCTTCAAACCACAAGTCTTCCAGCCTTCTGATAATTTTCATGGACTGTTCCTCAAGTGAAGTCTATTTTGCTCATTGGTAACTCATACTTATTTTTTTATCTTACATGCTATCTTCTCCCCCTGTCCTGTTGAGGAATGGGAGTGAGAGAGCATCTGGAGTAGTATCTGATATATTTCTATGCATCAGAATATTAAAGCTAGCAAATTTCCAATGCTTTGTTCTCCCACACATTTCCATTTATTACATTTAGATGGTATTGTTTAAAAGTACTGATGAATCATTTTAGTAACTTCATTCCTAGTCTCAAATAGAAGTAGAAACCATAAGGAAAAAAAAAAAAACAACAACAAAAAAGGAAGATATAATGGACAACAATAAGAAGGTTAAAGTTCCCATTGTAAGATAAATTGTAAACATTGTTCCCTCTGGATGAGATCTGTATGTTTTCTGAGAGACATCTTTCAAGATCCTTCTACCACCACCCCTGCAGTTAATACAGACTAGCATTATACTTATATCAGTAAAGGATTATCTTGATATATCAGCATGTTTTATTCAAAAGCATTTTATATCTGTCTTGGTTGTCCATTTCAGCCTATTGAACATCAGCAGGTGTATTCATCAACATGCTATTTGAATTGTTATTCCTAGGCAGCATCTCTGATTATGAAGAGAAGCCAGATCAGGGATGTGATTTTCTAGTTGCTGAGTAAAAAGCAGCCACTTAAGATCAGATGGCTATTTTTGGCTACAGCTCAGTCCTTGTTATTGTATGCGTTCTTTTAACTATGGTTAAATTACTACCCCTGGAATCTACAGTAATGAGCAAAATGTTGTGAAATGCAGATTTTTTTACATTATTAATCTCCTCTAGCAGCCCTCTAACACGTTGATCTCTGAATAACCTTCAATTCATACTATAACATGGATGTTAATGGTAGAAATTAGAGCTGAAAATAGCTATTTGGTTTTCTATTTCATGAAGTCACTAGATTGTTCCCTAAAGAATATTTTCCAGTGCTTTGTCTCATCTAGACTTAAGTGTACTGAGCAATAAAGCTTCTACTACTTTCCTTTAGAGACTATGTCACCATGTAATAGATTTCACTATTGGGATTCTTTACCCTATTCAATCACAGTAAAATATTTCACCTTCTCTGAAATAGGAAAAAGGAAAACCAGCAAAAGCAAAAATATTTATTGGCTAGAAGGTAGCAATAGGGCTGTCTACAAACCAGGGTTGTTACATTTCTTAAAATGTCATTCCTTCTATGGTACTATTTCAATTTCCTGTGATATGAAACGTGTGCTTTTAATTACATTTTCCTAAGGTAAAGGCAAATCCTACCTGTTCCCTTTGGCTGTATCAGTTAGCTCCCATTTCACATTTCTTGTTTTTCGTTGCAAGATTGTCTTGCCCTTGAAAATGAAGTGCTGAAATAACCACATAACCACCCAATTTCTTTAAGTCAGATTTATTAAAAACTGTGAAAATGAATTTAAGACAAATAAGTGTATCAAGAAGTCATCACCTTTATGAGGCATTATCTTCTTATCCCCCAAGAAGGGAGCAAACTTCCATAAGCAAGAGAACAAGTTGTTATTTTTCAAATTAATGGATCAGGGGCAAGGATGAGGATAGTAGTTACACATATTATTAGGCCACTGGCTAGAAAATACCAAAATGACTGACAGATACACAGAGTCACCCATTCCTTACATGTTCCTGGTACACAGCATGCAGAATATTTTGGTGAGTGCTTGGATTCAAGAAAATATATATTATGGGTTGTAAAATAGTCTAGGCACTGTCAAACAATTTTATACGAGGCTACAGGAAGAGAACACAGTAAGGTGAAGGGCAGCTCAGGAAACAATAGAATTGTTTATGAGTAATAAGGCTTAACTAGCAAGTTAGAGTGTTACGGGGAAGGAATACATAGAAATTGCAAGGAAAGACAGACACACACACATGAATGCACATGCACACCCTCCCTCACACAATCCTGGACAACTGCATGTCAAAAGAATGAAGGGCTTCTGCAACAGGCAGAAAGAGGGAGAGCTGCTGCTTTTGGAGCAGGCAGCAAAAGAATGCAGCTCCCTCACTACTCCAGTGATCTGACCAACTCTGCTGAAACAATTCCTGTCTTAAGTACTTCTTCCTCTATACCCTCATTCCAAAGCCTGTCATTTTACACAATATTTGTGCTTTTGGCGGTTTTAGCCTTTAGCCTCTGCCAACAAGACTGCAATGTGCGCTGAGGGTGTTACTCTCACAGGCAGGTGCCTTATCCTGTTGCTCAGCTATTTTTTTTTGCTTACCTGCTTCTTTTCTTTAGTATGCTGAAAAGTGTCTTTTCCCCATTGTCAGTGTTGTACGTCCTCAGTGACCAGTAATTAATTGACCATCTGGGGATTGTTTGTAGGTCTAGGTCCTGTTTTCAAATACATTTTCAAGGCACTTGTTATTATCCCATGCTTAAACTCGACGTCATAACAAAAGACACCTGGTATCAAGCTCAAATTCACACAGCCACTTCTCATAACAAGTTGGTAACATATTTCAAAGGTCAGGACACAGTCTTTGCACAGTTGGCAGATGCTTTCGTTTGCATTTTTACTGGGCCACTGTACAGTGTCCCTGTTCTGTAAACTAGAATTCCTTTTTTTGTTGGATGAGTGGATGGTAAGAAGGGGGAGGAAGATGGAAAAAAAAGAAATTAAGTCACCTTCACTGCCAGTGAGTGCATCCCTGGCAAATTTAAATAGATAAATTTAAATGGCTTTTCATCCTGTCTAATCAGGTCAAAATGTGGTTAAAAGATCTTTAGCTCTGTTCTTGGAGAAGGCAGTTTCTTCAGGCTGAAGTTTTCTATTCTACACAAGTGTTGTACCTTGTTTGAGAAACTAAGAAAGAGAACCCAGTGATTCAGAAACATATACAGTTTTCATTTTCAGCTTTCAAAGAATTAAGTCATTTGTTTTAGGACAATTTTGCAATTAAGTACAGATCAGACTACGGAACAGAAGCCTTCTCTGTCTTATGCATTTTCATAAAGGTGATTTATCTTTTTGTCTTGTTTGGTGATTAAGTAGAAAAACTCACAGCATCCCAAATAGTTATGTTCCAGCCTTGATATTTTGTAGCTATCAATCATAATTCCTTGACATAATGCTACTTATGTCAGTAAAGTTACAGCTAAGGTAAATATGCATGTCTTATTGTCTACTTAACAATTATGTGGTCATGAGTAGATGCAAAATATATATCTAGGAAATATAATTCCAAATGCATCAGTTCCTTTATTTTACAATCTATTTAGTAAAAGTTTCCTCTAGAAATCTGATTAAGCTAGTTCTAGTAACTTTGGCTCCTTCCGTGTGCTGCTAAACGCAGAAGGGAAAATTCTGGCATATTCAAATTACTTTTTCATGAATATTTATATAATTTAAATAATATTTTAAAATGTCACATCTGTTGGAGAAATTGTTGTTATCTTCACATTTACATTCCCAATGTACTTGGATGTTTGTGAACCCTTAATTCACTGAATGGCATTTTTTTTCATTATAACCAAGCTGCTAATAAAGAATATAGGAGGGTGGTTTTGTTTAGTTTTGTTTGGCTATTTTTTTTTTTTTTTTTGTATGGATATATTTGCCTTGACTTTCAGGGGAGTTCTTTAAAAAAAAAAATAGCCTGCTATAAAAGGAAACAGAGATTTGTCAATGAGGTAGGATACGACTTCTCTCTTTTATCTGAAGAAGAGAGTTATAATCTGTACACTACAAAACAGTGTGGATAGTGACAGTTTGTGGCCTTGAATGCCAAACACTGCTCTCCAATCCAAAGAGAATTATTTAACATGTTAACCTTGTAGTGGTGCAGGACTGCTGTAAGATATAGTCTGAGCACACCAGGCATACCAGATTTTAATAGTATTAAATGTGTTTAGGACATGGTTCTGTGGGAGTGAGATTGGCCATGCTTTTTAGCAGAGTGAAATTATGTGCTGTGCCTGCAGAGACACAATCTCTAGGATTTATGATTAGCATAAATGGCCATTACGACTGTTCAGTTCTAGACTGATCTGGCAAAACTGGATGTGTTGGATAGCTAGGTCCCTAGAAAAATCTTTGGAGTAGAACTGCTAATTTTCTCACTGATTCAAAGCACCAAAACAGTTTGAAGATATTTTGTTCCTGAGAATCTTTTACAGTCAGAAGGATTGAGACAGCACTGACTGATGTCCTCTGGCTTTCAAAAAATACCTCTAGGCCTGCAAAACATGTAGCATGTCCTCATTCCATATCTCCAGTGTTTCTGTCATGTCCTCTGCTTCATGCAGTAAAACCTAGCTTGGCAAGTTTCATCACACTGCTTCCACAGCAACAGAACACTTGCAGGAGAACACAGAATTATTATTATTATATTTGAAGCTTGCAAGAGACCCAGGAGAAGTGCTGGGTGACAGAGAAGTGCCTAGTCCTGAGCAGAATGCTAGGATGCTTTCTACAAGGTTAAGGTTGTGTACTGGCAACTACTTGTAGCATTGATGAGGTGCAGAAGCTGAACCATTCAGAGTGCTCTAATGACCCTACTCAGTCTCGCTTCTTCAACCTCTAAAGCAAGTCTTAAGAGCACCAGCTCTCTAGAACTTGAAGTATACATTTCATAGCATAGCAGGAAGGCAGGAAATCTTGAACCACTACTTATTAAAACTCCCCTCTGGTTTTCTCATTAGTGTGAAAAAAACCCAAAAAACCCGATTCTTGTGGTTTAAGACCAAATCGCAACATGGATACTAAATGGCTGTGGATACCAAAACAGTTTAATCATAGATATATGCAACTTTATGAACTACACAGTGTCCATGTTCCGTGGGAGTGACGATGCAGCTGTGAAGTCATGCAGGTTAGTGCAGCAATCCCAGCCATGTGATGAGCATTTCTGGGGCTGGGCCACAGGGTCTGAGGTGTTGGAGTTATGGTCGCAAATCCTGCTTCAGAGTCATGCATTCCCATCAGTTTCACAGGATCTCCTTTTTCTGTGTCCCAGCTGGAATCTCTTCCTCTGGCTTCTCTGAGTATTCTTGAGTATCCTCAGTTGTAGGGTTGGGCAGTAAGTATCTCATTGATGAATAATTTGATGAAATTGCACTCTTTTCCCAGTCTGCTGTCACTGTTGTCTGCTTGTTCTGGACACTCCAGGACACGTTTGCACGTGATGATCAACAGGTTGCTTTTATAGTTTGGCTATCTATCTGTCACACAAAGCAAATATTCTGTTGTTTGGAACAGATGGATTGTTATATTTTGTTTACTTTTACTACATAAAAGAGTTGGTACACTCTTTTATGCTACCAGTTAGGCTAACTAGACAAAATTCATGAAACCTACCTGGGTGGGAGAAGAGAGATTGCTTCTATATGAAAAATTTTGAAGACCTTTCCTTTTTCTGAAGCAAATATATGTGTGTATTTCTGTAAGTTGTGTTCCTACTCTGTCTTCTGTCCACAACACATAGACAGTTCTCTCAATAAATGGAAACATTTGCTGTAAAATGAATCTGTCCATTAAAAAGTCACTGAATGTGAAGCTTTCTGACATTCAGAGCTCTTTCTATTGTGAAATATATTGCTGAAGATACTACTGCATATTGCAATGAGACATGTTCCCAGCTTTATAACAGTACAGCTATTAAAGTACTTCATGATCAAATGTCAATAAAATTTGAAATTGAACAAATTTCCTTTTAATGTTTTAAAAATTAACCTTTATAACCCATGCTTCTTCACTAGTTCCACTTGAAATGTACTTCTTATCAGCAACTTTAATTAGGCAAGACAGTACTTTGGACATTTTTCCACTTACCTGTATAGCACATCTAGCATGGAGGACTCATACCTTAGTGTCAAAAAGTTGGTGTGCACTAATATTAAGAAAAGAGAACATTTTATTAAACTGTATAAGAAAGCATACTTTTCTCAGTGACTTAAATAATTGTCAAAATTAAGAAGAGTATGCTGATATAAACTCATACATATTAGATTTGAAATATAAAATTGCTCACAGACCCAGTGTTCAGCAATTTTAAGAAGGTAATTTGCTAATTTTGAACAACAGTTATCTAATACATTTTCTTTTAATCACAAGGAATTGAATTTAATTATGCAGGGAACCCAAATTCTTTTCATATAAATGGCTTTTGCACAGCTGTTCAATCTGCTATAAAAATATATAACATTAGTTAAGTTGATAAGGCAAATTTTTCATAATTCTTTTCCCATTTGCTCTCTCTGATACCAGTTTATGATATAAACTGTGACGCTTCAGTGGGAAATGTTCTCATTGTGCCATTGTATTAAATCCAATATGATTTTCATCAAACTCTAAACAGACCCTTAGACTCTTAGTCCAGAATTTTGATAGTATCTTTTTTCTTTTTTCTCTCACTTAAACACGTGATGCTGATGTGTTCTTTTTAGAGTTCAAGATATGGAATTTTTATGGAAAAATATTTGAAGCATGGGAAAAAAAAATCAGTATGGTCTGTGTGTGATTTGTGAAAAATGTAGTGCCTACCAATCCCAAGCAGAAAACATTTCTGCAAACAGACTTAATGTTCGATTTCATCCCAGTGGTATGAGGTATCCCATCCGGACTATTGGAAGTTCAGGAATCATAGCCATTAGTGTGAAATAGGTGGAACTAAAAACCAGTCCAAGCAGAGTTATGATTTAATCTTCCTGAAAGCTAGAAGATTTTTGTTCTTCATTTCTGTACTTATATGAAATTTGACAGCTTTTCTTGCTAAATCAATGGGAATTGCAGTACCAGGGCAAAAGTGAAATAGCTGGACTGAGTAGTAAATATTTTGTTCCCTCAGTTTTTGTGAAAGTCCAGTTATTGATTCTAAAAACAAAGCAACAACAAAGTATTTTTTCTTCCCCAAACACTAGTTCTAATACATTTCCATGTTATTTCTATTTACACACTGATTTTCAGAGACCAGTCACCTAAGTTTTAATACAAATACTAAATGAACTTTTATTTCCCGAATACATAAACCTAGATCTCTCTCAGTTGGAATAAACGTCAACGTTATTCTTTTTAGAGGGAATCTACAAAACAGGTTTTGAATGCCTGAAGAAGAGCAGAATAGAAAAGTTCTATCTCTCTGAAATAAAAAAAAATATGAATAAAGGTAAAAGGTCTATCACAACAGGAGACCTCATACATAATGTAAATGTCATCGAGGAGGACCTGGACAGACTTGAGAGGTGGGCCTGTGTAAGCCTCATGGGGTACAATATGGCCAAGTGCAAGGTCCTGCTCCTGGCTTAGAGAGTCACAAACATGGATACAGGCTGAGTGATGCTGGAATCGACAGCAACCCTGAAGATAAGGACTTGGGGGTATTGATGTATTAAAAACTGAGTATGAGCCAGAAATGTGTGCTCGCAGCCCAGAAAGCAAATCACAGCCTGGGCTGCATGGAAAGAAAAGTAGCCATCAGGTGAAGGGAGGGGATTCTCTCCTTCTGCTCTGTTCTTGTGAGGATCCACCTGGAGTACTGCATCCAGCTCTAGGGCCCTCAGGATAAGAAAGACAAGGACCTGCTCGATTGGGTCCAGAGGAGGATGAAAAAGGTGATCAGGGGTTGGAGCATCTACTCTGTGAATACAAACTGAAGGATTTAGGTTTGTTCAGCCTAGAGAAGAGACAGTGCTGAGGAGACCTGAATGCAGCCTTCCAGTACATTAAGGGGGCCTAGGGATAAGAGGGGGAGGGACTCTCTGTCGTGGAGCAGAGTGATTGGAGAAGGCGCAGTGGTTTTAAATTGAGTGAGGGCATGTTTAGAATGGACAAAAAGAAGACTTCATTTTACGATAAGGATAGTGGGACACTGGAACAGGTGAATGCGCTATCGCTGCGTTCGGAAGTGTTCGGGATCAGCTTGATTAACCTAAACTAGTGGAAGATTTCCCTGCCTATGCAGGAAGGTTGAAGCTAGATGATCTTTAAGGTCCCTTCCAACCCAAATCGTTCCAAGATTTTTGTGATCTAGACATACTTCCACTGTAAAATGGCCCACTCCCTGGCAGCAGATGGAGCATGGCAGTTTAGAATGCTTCTTACAGTCTCAAACAGATATCAGGCAGCACTGGCTAAGTTACAAGAAGTGAATTCTCAGCTGTCATTTTTCAGAAGCTCTGGGGCTGATGTCTCTAACTGGCCAGGTTTGGAAGCATGTCAGAACTTTAAATGAGTTTGAACCATTTCTGACATAAATACTGCCAAGGATGCCATTACCCACAAATTTTTCAGGTGAAACAGAGGAATAATATTAGATATTGAGCTCTTGGAGAACCCAGTGAAATATCTCTATAATTTCAACATTGATCAATACTGATACCATCTGTTCTCACAAAGGTAATGCTGCAAGTGGCAATCATGCCTCAAGATAGAATGATCTGTGCTATAATATACCTACCTTATCTTTTTCTCTTCTGTCATCTCTCCATCTATAAAAACAGTAATATACTTCCAAAATAGAATCAGAAATAGATGAAATCTCATTGCATCTGTACAAATTTACCATCACTTTGTTACAATATTTACAGGAAATTTAGAATGCTCAGGAAGAATAAAGAATATATCGTAACACAGATGTAGATATATGTTCTCTGTATTCATTCAAAGAATCAACTAACTTTTTAAAAGTCTGAATGTTTTATCATTTAGTTCCTCATAAAATAATACATAAGGAAAATGGGAGCATGGTTATTTTAGCGCAATCATAAGAAAATAAGTATCTTTTTCTGATGTTTTAGTTTTGGCAGTTGCGGTTTTTTTTTTCCCAAAATATTCAACACTAAACTCCATAAAATCACATTCCATGGTGTAATTCAGATGCTCATCTTTCTTGTTGGTAAATATTTTTTGCTCCTTTTTTATGTTTCTAGGGCCTGAAAATTTTGAAACTTTCTTCCATGAAAGGTTACACTTTGAAGAGTTCAATAGCATTCATGTGCAAAACTGAAGCTTGACACATATTGGAATAAGTGTTTTCTCAGTGTGTAATTACATAGAATGTATCATTACTGTTACTATTCCAAAGTGACCGTGCCCTGCTCTGTTGGCATCTAAAAATCCCTTTAAACCCAATAGGCAGGAATGTCCTTTGAGCATGTAGTCTCTATCATTTATCTTAGCTAAACATTTAGATAAAAAATTTAAGCAATTACAGTTCACTTCCTTCTGTAGTTTAAGACCCCTAGTGATTCCTTGGCAATTTCTGTGTGTGCTCTCTGAAGTTTTTTCCCCAGATCCTTCATTAGCTTCATAAATCATAATATGTGCTTTAGTTTAAATTGTATGGCATCTAATTTATTGTAGCTACAGTGAATATGGTACATAAATGGGTAGATTTTATAACCTTCAAATAAAGGTACATGTCATGCTGGGTTTTTCACTTGTCTTCTCTAACAGTTTCTATCATTTGCATGCAATTTGGGGATTTTAGTATAGACATTCAAACAACTTCCTGATAAACTTTGTGTTGATAATGCCTACCTGATAGGGTCTAAATTTTATTAGTGTAGTCTTTCTGCTGAGTTTAGGATTGACCCTGAATTTCATATTGTATTTAGTTTGTATTCCTGTTGATTCTATAAATAGCATTAGAACCCCTGGAGCCATGCAAGATGTGAGTTTTAGTTTTGTTAAAAATATGACAAATTTTACTTCTACTGTAGAGAAATAACATTCAGGACCAAATGCATTTTCATAATAGCAGATGTGTATGTTTGTGTACAAAAGTACACAATGAGAAGAAACTCATTACACTTTTAAACTTTGCGTAAAATTAAGACTATAAAGAAATTTAGGACACATAATCTCTTCAACTTCCATGTTCTTCCCTAGTATCTATTTAAAAGAAATTCAATCACATTGTGCTGCTGCTCACGCACCATTCAGGAGGCATATATTTTAAAAACACTTCCGTGTCTTCTTGATGATGAAAATAGTCTCTCTGATTCTTGCAAAAAGGAATTACCTACTGGATTGTATTAATTTATCTGCAGACATGTCAGAAACTGAATATTTATAATGGATTTCAACATGGTTCCCTGAGGAAAAACTGCCTGGCAAAGCATCATGCATCAGACTAAATATGCATGTAAGGTAGATTTTCTATTCCTTAAAAAGTCTACTCTGATCCATAAAACTCCCTGGCTGTGGAGAATATGTCACAGGTTTATCAACAAGGCAGCTTGTTTGTTCCCTCATCTTTTGTCTTAGAATGCTCATTAGGTAATTCTAAGGTTTCGGTATTACTTTAATTCACCAGGCAGCTAACTAAGGTCGTTAGCAAATTAGTTGAAATACATTGTGTTTAGCCTTGTGCACCTTTTGAGAAAAGGTTTGGCCAAACTCTTTATTTTTCAGTGTACTCAGGGACAGTCAGGCTCCCACAATGAGTTTTGGGGGTTTTTTCCCATTAAGTTCTGAAAGTCTTTGTCCAACTGTTTGAATGAATCACCAAGAGGACTGTGATCAGATATATAATGCTTGTCTGTGTTTAATTTGAATAGGGAATAAACTGCAACTCAACTGAGATGTGTTTTGAAATAATTCCCTAAATATAAAACACTTCTGAAACCAGCCAGCAATTTTCTGTGTGGATTAAGAACAAAGGAAAAAGGCTGGAGGGTAAGCAGGAGGCTCTTGCCGTGGTGGAGTCCCTGACTTAGGAAGATTAGGATGACCTAGCCACAACAGAAGAGGAAGTACAGAATGGGGCAGACTTCACTGAGGCCTGTTGAGACCAATGAGCTGCTTTCCAGATTTCCTCCTTTGTCCTCACCTGTACTTTGAGCTATACCTCTCAGAAAGGGCATTTGTTCCTCTGGGAAAAGACTGTTTGGTCTTTAAGACGTCCACATCACTCTCTTGTTTTCTGGAGGGTACAGGAATGATGTCATTTACAGGTCAGTAGGTTTTAGGCAGACCTTTGGCCTTAAAAACTTTTAATCACAATGCTGCAGTATTTTGTGGCCAGGAAATATTTCCCCATCTAGCTCCTGTTTTCCTGGCACTAGAGAAGGAGGATGCTAAACAGGGGCATTATATGTCATCCTCTGTGCCTTGCTCATGATTGGGAATAACCTTCCTAAACCTGACTGTTAACAACTCGATAGCCCCAAAAATACTGTGGCCACATGGTTCAAAGTAATCATCCTAAGACTTGGTGCTAGGAGCTTCTGGTAGAACAAATATGCCATTTTACTAATTAGCAAAATACACAGTGATTAAATTTGTAGGTGTCTTTAACAATGAAAAAGTACAGTTTAGAGACTCATTGCATTCTTGGCTGTATTAGGGATTTTTTTTAGTTTGAAATTATTTTTGCTCAAGTGAATCTCAAGACTACATGCACAGAATGAACTAAATTCACACCGAGACTAAGAGCAACAATAGAACTCCCACATGGATGTCTAAATTATTGAACACAAAGAAGAATGTTTTGCAACTTTGATTAGGGAATTGTTAATCAGGCCCGTAATAGAATGTAGGTCAAAAACCAATTAAAAGAGTCAGACTAGAATTTATGATTAGGCAACCATTAAAAACACTGAATATTAAAAAAATTAAAAGATGGAATAGATCCATAAATATGAATTCTCTTTTTTTGTGCTCTGGATACAATGTGACAGTTTGAGCAGCAATAAAGCAGCTAAGTTAGCGATCAATTACTAACTTCAGGAACAGAGAAATTGTTTGGCTGATAAAAAGCGTATTCAGCCTTTGACAAGTACTTGGCTGTCGCTATCATTTAGTTGAAATACCACCGTAGCAACCCCAGCTCTGGCTTTTATTTTTTATATCTTCCAAACAAATAAACTGTGTATGGTGTTTTTAGTCAGGCTTTGAAGTTCAATCTGTTCTGGCAAGAAAGTGGTGCTTCACAAATAGTAAAAATACAGTTCCTGCTGTTACTTACCCTGCAGAACCATTCTCTTATTAGGAAGTCTTGCAAAACAAATGAGCAGTTGGATCTCTGGTAAAGTTTTGTAGAACTGCAACAGTGTGACGATAAAAGAACATAGTAACAACTCCAGCATTTCAAAGTGCACAAAAATTCCAAAGAAAAAATATGTATTTACCTGATATTTTGATCAACAAAAAAACCACTTTTTATCCCATCTTCACTTGTATCTCCAATAAATATAATTTCATTTTATTAGAACCTTGTTTCAAATATTTTTTTCCCAGTCTAACCTGACTGTGTATGCATAACTCACTTAAAAGTCTGTCTTTAAAATTTAGCCAACGCTATCCATTTCACTTTAAAAAAAAAAAAAGCCCAAACAAACCAAAAACCTTATTTTTTTGTTTAGTAAAAGTTTTTTTTGGGAAAAAAGTCAAGGAGAAAAGTAGTGCTTGATATCAGGAGAAGGATATTAAAGTGGGAACATTCTTTTAAATTACAAACTGAAATTAAGTTTCAGATTGATCCAGATTAAGAAATCTCAAATGGAAGTGAGATACTGAAGAGATTGTCATGCATGAACCGTACTCAGTTTAACAGGGTTACTGATAATGATATGCTCATGTTGTGAAGAGAAGATTTCACAGGAAACTAAGGGAATAAAGTGGGTGTGGGAAGAATTTCAGGGTACAATGTATGTCTCGTCTTTTTCAGTATAGTATGTTTATTCTTTCATAAAAATCAGATAAGGAAGGGTGACAATGTTGTCCCCTGATAGATATATAGTGGCAGTGAATGTGTGAAACTTCAAGAAGGGTTGTGTGTTTTAAAGAAATAAATATGCTAATAGGAAAAGAGATATTATGAAGGCAAAGGGGGAAGAAGTGCATATCTGTTTAACTTTTAAAAATAGTTTTGATGATAAAATACAGTATTTCTGTTACTAATTTTTAATAGATACCTCTATACATTTATTCTCAAAATAGAAACCTGAGATATTATGAATATACATGTTCCTCACTGAAATAGTTCCGGGACCAAATCAAGCCTTATGGTAGCTTCAAATGAATTTTTTAAGAAGAATTAATAGCAGTATTTTTGGACATGGCCTTACAAACACCGTCACAAAATCTGGAATCAGTGCAGCACAAGTGTTTTAATTTGCATTATAAACAAGGAAACACAAGCATGATATAAATGGTCTGCTTTATAAAGAATAGAGTAGACTGGAAGCTAAAGGAGGGGGTTAACAGCTTTTGGGCATACTGCTGATAGATAAAGCATATGAGGATTTTTCCTGGCCTTGAAGACAGAGGAAAAATGTATTTGTTATGTTCTCCCTTCATAGCATCTAGCCCTGGACCACCTCTGGCTCCGAAAATTAAAATTATCTTTTGTGTGTACGGTTTTTAATAAGATAATATGAATACTCTCTTGTAGCTTACCACAATGAGATTTTTCACAACATGAAATTGAGGGCAGAGTAGGTATGTGAAGGAAGTTCTGGATGTGGCACGAGACATTGGAAAAGCTGAAGTTGCAAAGACAGCTATAATAGTGTTGGAACTGTTGCTATAATGGTGACAGGATGCTATTTTTGACCAAAACTGCCCATAGATGGTAATTTCCTCCAGTTTCCCTTGAATGTAGGGATACAAGAGTGGGCTGCAGGCAGCTTTGGCTTTGATAGCTTACAGCTGTATCCCTGAGAAGAGGGAAGGCCAGCATTGAATGCAGGTGTGGTGATTTCAGTAACAAGAGGCATGTGAGCGACCTAAGAGACAAGTATAAAATGTTGTGCTACAGGCTCACAGCCAGATACTGAGCTAGGGTCAAACTGACTGGGCTGATGCCGGCTAGTGCCTGTTGCTGCTTGCTAATGCCGAGCTGGTGCCTGTTGATGCCTGCCACTGCCTGCCACCCTCCTCTGCCACTGCCTGCTGATGCCTGCCACCCTTCTCTATCCTGGACTTTTGGACTCCAACACCAACGTATGGTGCCTCGTGTTTGTATGTATCACGGTGATAATTGGCTTAGAGCCTCAAAGGCTGGGAGCCTCCAGCAGTATAAGCCTCACGGACTGCAATCCACTTGGGGGAAGTGGAAAAGCCGGCCGGCGCGTAATCCCTGGGCAGGGGTGTGCCCAGGAGAGCCATGAGTAGCCTACGCATGTAAGTCCAGGATTGGACTGCCTTGGGCGACCGTGCCTCTGGGAAGGACGGTGAGCCGCTGTAGCTCTTGCCCAAGCAAGTCTGGGATTGGACTGCCTTGGGCAACCGTGCCTCTTTGAAGGACGGACAGCGGTTTGCTGAGTTATAGCCCATGCGTGATTACTGCAAATGGTGCCACGCCTTTATACTTGCAAACTATGTTGGCCTTTTGTACGCCGACACTTGAACTGTGCCTGAGAATTGCCCAGAAGCATGTTGATAAGGACTAGGACTAAGCCAGGAACTTTGGCAGAGAGTCCCTGCTTGATGTTCCTCCTTCCTCTTTTATGTATGAGTACAGAAATGACTGAAGGGGCTAGGGCTAATCTCAAGGATCTGATCCTTCAGGATCCTCTTTTGATTAGTGAAGAAAGAGTTAATAACTTTTACAATCGTTTTCTATTCTGAGTCTCTAGAATTGTCTGTCTTTCTTCATTGACTGTAAGGAATAGTATTTGCATATATTTTTCCACCTCTCTGAAGTGGCCTCAAGATGTATGTAAATTATAAATGTAAAAAGCATTATGATATTGACAAACTTAGTTTAAATTTATCATAAAAATCATATGAGAATAAGTAGATTTTATAATATACCCTATTTTACCTTGAGGGAAGCAGGACCATATTTACATTTTTGGCTAATTCAACTGTTACGACTAGCAGGCTAAACTTCAAGGAAGCTGTTGATTTTTATACCACGTTTCAAACCACTTATCTATATTGTCACTACAGCTATGATACCTAGGACAATTCCAACTAGGAGATGGTCAATTACTAGACATGGTCTTGAGTTTGGGCATGACAATTCCAGTAATTTATGTAAATCAAAGTAAGGCATGTAGAAATAGAATATGCTCTGCACAATTTAAAGAGAGATGTCTATGTGTATCTAAAAAGCTCCTGGTATTTGGTTTCTTTTTTATAAACATTAAATAATGCTAAATAAGCTTGAAAATAGCCAGTTTCCATTTCAGTTTTCCCCTGTCGTGACTATGAACTTGCCTTTTATACCCCTCCAGAGACAGCTGGAAGCCATGTGGACACCCTAGAATCTGTGAAATGGCACTCAAAACCTATTCTTAGGCAACTGAACTTACTATTGGATTAATTTGATTTACAATTAGAATTTCATAGGAGATGCCAAACAGACCACAGCAAACACAAGCTCAGAAATCGAGCTATACGTCTCTATTGATCTTTTTTCAAATATATGAGTTATCCAAGGGAAATTTTTTGGTTACAACCTCCTGGCCACATACGTAAATTTCCAAATGAGATTTTGGCTGCCTTTGCCCTTATAATAACATTAGAGCTGTTGGGTCACACAGAACTCTATTGTTTTTCATTTTAATATATTAACACAGAATCACATAATTGTTAGGATTAGAAGAGACATCTGGAGATCATCCAGTCCAACACCTCTGCCAAGGCAGGGTCACCTAGAGCAGGAAACGCAGGAATGCATCCAGGTGGGTTTTGAACATCTCCGAAGAGGGAGACTCAGTGACCCACAGAGGCTTGACAGCCTGTTCCAGTGCTCTGCCACCCTCAATGTAAAGAAATTTTTCCTCATTTGAGGTGAAACTTCTTGTTTACGGCCATTGCTCCTTATCCTGTCTCTGGGCACAACTGAAAAGAGTCTGGCACCATCCTCTTGGCACACACCTTCGAGATATTTATGTGTACTGATGAGATCCTCTCTCAGTTTTTTTTCTCTAGACTAAACAGACCCAGCTCATGCAGTCTCTCCTCATAGGAGATGCTCCAGACCTCTCATCATCTTTGTGGCCTCCAGTGCACCCTCTCCTGTACCTCCTTTTCTTTCTTGTACTGAGGAGCTCAGAACTGGACACAGCACTTCAGATGTGGCCTCACTAGGGCTGAGTAGAGGGGGAGAATCAGCTCCCTGGACCTGCTGGCCACACTCTTTCCAATTCACCCCAGGATACCACTGGAGTTCCTGGCCACAAGACCACACTTCCAGCTAATTGCCAACTTGTCATCCACCAAGACTCCCAGGTCCTTCTCTGCAGGGCTGCTCTCTAGGTCAGCCCCCAACCTGTACTGGCACTTGGGGTTATTCCTCCCCAGGCAGGACCCTACACTTGCCCAGTATTTATCTGTGGGGAATGCAAATGATGACAAGCCTTCAACCAGATCCTACTCCACTGATCATGACCCTTTGAGCTCTGATATCCAGCCAGTTCTCGTTCCACCTCACTGTCCATCCACCTAACCCACATTTCCTGAGCCTACCTATGGGGATGTTATGGCAGTGTTAAAAGCCTTGCTGAAGTCAAGGCAGAGAACATCCACTGCTCTGTCCTCATTGACCCATCCTGCTATGTCACCATAAAAGGATATCAGATTGGTCAGTGTGATTTCCCCTTGGTGAATCCATGCTGGCTACTCCTGATGACCTTCTTTTCCTCTACGTGCTTGGTGATGACCTCCAGAATGATCTGTTCCATCGCCTTTCCAGGGATGGAGGTGACACTGACTGGTCAGCAGTTTTCTGTGTCCTACTTCTTGCCCTTTTTGAAGATGAGAGTAACATTGGCCTTCCTCTATTCATCGGGCACTTCTCCTATTCTCTGTGATTTTTCAAAGATGATGGAGAGCTTCAGAGAAACAACATCTGCCAGCTCCTTCAGCACCTGGGGGTACACCCCACCAGGGCCCATGGATTTATGGATGTTTAGTCTGCCTAGCTATCCTGTAACCCAACCCTGTATGACCAAGGGGAAATCTTCCTTTCTCCAGCCTTCTTCTCTTTCCTCTGAGATCTGGGATTCCTGAGGGCTGAGCTCAGCAGTAAAGACTCAGGCAAAGAAGGTACTCAGTAATTCTGCCTTCTTGTGTCCTCCGTTACCAGGACACACACGTGATTCAGCAGCGACCCCACAGTTTCCCCAATCTTCCTTTTACTGCTGATATACTTGTAGAAGCCCTTCTTCTTGTCTTTGATGTCCCTTGCCAGACTCAAATCCAAGTGGGCCTTGGCCTTCCTCATGATATCCCTGCATACTCTGACAGTGTTCCTATAGTCCTCCCACATGGTCTCTCCCTCTTCCTGTATCCCATGAATTTCTTTCTTCTGTTTGAGATTTACTAGAAGCTCTCTATTCATCCATGCAGGTCTCCTGCCCCCTTTGCTTGATTTCTTGATCATTGGGATACATTGCTCTTGAGTTTGGAGGAAATGGTGCCTAAATAATGACCAGCTCTTTTGGATCTCTTTCTCTTCTAGAGCCCTAACATGTGGGATTCCTCTAGGTAGGTCTTCAAAGAGGCCAAAGGCAGCTCTCTGTAAATTTAGGTTTCTAGTCCTGCTTACTGCTTAGGTTCCTCCAAGCAGGATCCTGAGTTCCACCATCTCATGGTCACTACAGCCAAGACTGCTCCAACCTTCACATCTTCAACCAGTCCCTCCTGGCTTGTTAGTATAAGATCCAGGAACACACCTCTCCTCATTGGCTCCTTCACCACTTGCACCAAAAAGTTATCTTCAGTGATCTGCGGGAACTTCCCGTGTGTCAAGCCTTGCTGTCCCTCAACCAAATATGAGAGTGGTTGAAGTCCCCCAGGAGAACCAAGACCCATGACCACCAAGATATTTCCAGCTGTCCACAGAAAACCTCATCAACTTCCTCCTCCTTGTCCTCCTGATCTGGTGGACTGTAGTGAACACCCACAACAATGTCACCCATATGATCATGTCCCTTAATTCTTACCCATAGGTTCTTATCTCCTTCATCCGAGCCTGGGTACAGCTCGATACATTCCAGTCACTCTCTCACATAAAGAGCAACTCCACCACCTCGGCTCTCTGACCTGTCCTTTTAGAAAGTACACGGCCATCCATGACAGCATTCCAGTCACATGAGCTATCCCACCATGTCTCTGCAATTGCAGTGAGATTATGGCCCTGCCACCTCACATAGATTTCTAGTTCTTCTTGTTTATTCCCTATGCATCATGTGTTTGTGTACAGGCATTTCAGAGAGGTAATGAAGCATGAAGGTTCCCTAGAAGGGGTGTAAGAGGAACACCAAGAATATTTTTGCTCCCTGGATTCTTTACCGTATCATTCTTCTGTGCCTTAATTTTCCTAATTTATTCTTATTACTATTACCTCCTTCAGCTTTCTTGACAACTGCATTTTTGTTGTTCAATAGCTATTTGAGTATGTATCATTTCCTGTAAGAATCCACAAATTACCTTTCTGTTTTTACTAACTATTTTTAAAAGTCAGCTTGAAGTTTTGTTGCAAAACTCCTGGAATATATGTGTAGCTCTTTCAGAAATAATTATACTCCCTTTTGTAGGTATTACTCCCTTTTTAGACAGCATGGTCCGAATAGATAAATTGGTAGTGTGACAACTGTCACAGTGTGCATAGGCTAAAGAGAAGGTTGCAGAGAATAGAGCACCTGATTCAGCGGGACTGAATTTTTCAATTCTCAGCAAAGATACATGTAGGTCTGTTGATTCACTGAATTATTACTCAGAAGAAACACAAAGCCAAGGCACAAGCAATTAAACTTCATGTTTCTTCAGTGAAGAAAACAATGAGAAAATTTCTGATTCCTTACCACACACTTATTCTTATAAAAATCCTCTTATAATTAAAACTTAACCTTGACAAATCAATAAGTATAATTTATTTTATATTAAAAATATAGGATAAAATACCTACAACATTTCTGTTGCAATAAATTAAATGTAGAAAATTCTGATTTAAGATTTTATTATCAATAGCTATTTATGATTTAATTTTCAGAGATTGATGTTGCTATAGAGACAAAACCACTCCTTTAAAGCAATTTAATTTGCAGATCATATTCATATCTCCTCTGAAGTCTGTCTGTATCAAGACTGCATGCTCAGTCAGCTCCATCAGAGGGTGTACATTGAATCTGCCTTATCCTGCTCACTTCCTCACCTACAAAGAGAGGAAGGAGAGGGACCCTTTCACTTCTTAGGCCGATATGCAAGGTGGTGTCTAGATGTGTTAATGTAGAAAGGATGGAACTGAGCCAGAAAGTTTCGCTGGTGCCTATGAGTGAGCCCAGAGAAACACTGCCTATTACTATTCCCTCATGTGCATGCTTAGAAAAATTAATATTTTTGGACGTAACATATGCACATGAACAAACACAAAAGGTCAAGTATACATCTGGCAAATGGAAATAATGTAAATTTAGCAGCTTGGATCCATCTAAATAATATGTAACTTGGGGATACTTTGTTAAAAAAATATTCTTTCTCCTCAGTGTTATGGAAACTCCCATGTTGCCGTACACTGGGGCAACATAGTTCCAGATATTGCCTTACACCAGGCCAACACAGTTTGCAGTGTAACATTGCGGCACCATCTGCAGTAATCACGCATGGGAAGAGCTACAGCGGCTCACCGACCTTATGGGCAAGAGCTACAGCGGCTCACCATCCCTCTTAGAGCCACGGTCACCCATAAAGCAGTCCAATCCCAGACTTGCTTGGGCAAGAGCTACAGCGGCTCACCGTCCTTCCCAGAGGCACGGTCGCCCAAGGCAGTCCAATCCCAGACTTACATGTGTAGGCTACTCACGGCTCTCCTGGGCACACCCCCGCCCAGGGATTACGCGCCGGCCGGCTTTTCCACTTCCCCCAAGTGGATTGCAGTCCGTGAGGCTCATACGGCCAGAGGCTTTTAAGAGCTTCTAAGGCTCAGCCAGTTATCGCCACGATACATGCAAACACAGGCACCAGGTGTCAGAGTCCAAAAGTCCAGTATAGAGCAGGGTGGCAGGCAGAGGCAGGCATCAGCAGGTACTGGCAGACATCCACAGGCACCAGCTCAGCATCCACCCAGTCAGCTCCAACTCAGCTCAGTATCTGCTGCTCTGTGATCCTACAGCACAGCCCTTTAGACCCATCATCCCTTGGGCTACTCATGTGCTTCTTGTTACAGGAATCACCACACCTGCATTCAATGCTGGCCTTCCCTCCTCCCAGGGACACAGCCGCAAGCCATCAAGGCCAAGGCTGCCTGCAGCCCACTCTTGTAACCCCACACTCCCAAGTCACAGTACAGTACTATTCTACGGGCTCTTAAACTTTGCGTTTTCTGAGTTAGAAAAGCAGACACCTGCAAGGCCTGAAATAACTGCAGAGGTATTAAATCAAAATTTCTTAGCAATGAAGCATAGGTAAGAACAAAGAACCCTACCTATCTGCTTTAATGCAGTTATTCGTACCTATCCTATTTGTCTTACTGTACTTAAAAGTAACATGCTGTAAAAATAATGATTCTGATTCTTGTTGATGTATGGTATGCTCTATGTGTGTTTTAATAATGTACACACTGTAGTAAGCTGTAGTGCTACAAACACACTATGAACAGTTATGATCCCTGTCTGAAGTTGGTAAGAGCTGACAAAAATCCCAGCTGTAGTAGGCCCATGTGGAAACAGGATTTTAACCATTTAAACAGGAGTAAGAATTGCTTCCTATTTGGAGCATTGCAGAGTTAATGCTAATATGCAATTGGTTGTTACATGAGTACGCTCACACCTTCATCAGTATTGAGTCACTCCCTTTCTGTGTTCTTTTTTCTGGAACTGAAGGGCACATCCTTGTAGCATTGTTATCCTACCCCCACCCGAACATATACATATTTATACTTCTTTTTTCCCCTGTGCAAATTTAAATAGCTATACATAGCCTCATGGACACCAACATGTGCCTGTGAGCCATGGCACATACATTTACAAGGCAGAAATGGAAAAGCTATTAAGAATACACATAGCCTTAGAAAAATTGTTGTGTAAGACCAGGGATTAAAAAAAGTGTAAGCTGTTTTGTAGATGCCATTTTTCACATCATCCCACAGACTGCTAAACTAATAATTTTTACTTTTCAATATATAGTAAAAATCTGGTACTTATTGTAAAAATATTATAGTAATGCTTAGGATTAATAGCTTGAAGCTCTCAGTTTTTTAAGTGCTGAAGATGTGATAATGTTATTCTTGTATTCTGATTCTTGTTTTCTTGTTTTGTTCAGTCTTTTTTTTTTTCCAAGAATGCTGCCACCACTTGCACTTAATAACTATAGAATTTTATTTCTGTATCCTGTACATTGTTTAAACTCATTCATTTTTTTAGAGTCTGTGGTCTAGGTCTCTAGCCATAGAGTCAGCAGAGTGTGTCTCTGTCATGAAACCAGCTCTGGGCAGATATTTTGGGTATTGTGGGGTTACCTGCCTATGTTTAGGTGCATGAATCCCACCTATGTCATCAAAACTCTTGCCATGTTTAGCCAGAAACTAAAAAAGCCTGTGTCCAAAGAATCTCATAGGAGTCAGCTATAGAGTCTACCAATTTCCTAATTTGAAAAAAAGCAGTTTTTCTTCAAAAGGAACTGATCCTATGACCCTGAGCTTGTAGGCATATTTTATTTACTTTTATGTGTTCTTCAATGAAATATCTTATGGACTTGAAAGGTTCTGTTTGGCAAATTAGTCTTTATATCTGAAAGATTCTATTATAAAGTTTTGTTGCTTTCATGGAAGACAAAAAGGAAAAATATTTCATCTCAAGTCATTTTTATGCATATTAGACTGACACTAACTCACCTTTGCTTTAAATGATAGATCAAGGCTGTTCAACGTCCAGCCCTCATGTAGCCACATCTCATCTGACTGTGCTTTCAAGGGACCCACTCTTAGTAGGATGACCACATTGATGTGCTTCGGAAACTGAGGAGGGATAGCATATTGTTGAGAAAAATGAAATATTGTTGAGTGCAGAAGAGTTTACAAAGCCTGCTGATGCACAACCCCTGCAGGGGCAGCATTCTGACAGCTAAGTGCCTTCCTGAAAGAGCAGTCCTGGACATCTGTGGGGTTACAAGAGTGGGCTGTAGGCAGCCTTGGCCTCATGGCTTGCGGCTGTGTCCCTGGGAGGAGGGAAGGCCAGCATTGAATGCAGGTGTGGTGATTCCTACAACAAGAAGCACATGAGTAGCCCAAGGGATGCTGGGTATAAAGGGCTGTGCTGTAGCATCACAGAGCAGCAGATACTGAGCTGAGCTGGTGCCTGTGGATGTCTGCTGCTGCCCACCTCTGGTTGCTGATGCCTGCTACCCTACTCCATGCTGGACTCTTTGGACTCTTTGGACTCTGATGTCTGGTACCCTGTGTTTGCATGTATCGTGGNTTTATGGGTGACCGTGCCTCTAAGAGGGATGGTGAGCCGCTGTAGCTCTTGCCCATAAGGTCGGTGAGCCGCTGTAGCTCTTCCCATGCGTGATTACTGCAGGTGGTGCCGCAATGTTATACTGCAAACTGTGTTGGCCTGGTGTAAGGCAACATCTGGAACTATGTTGCCCCAGTGTACGGCAACAGACATCCAGCCTTCAGCCACTCCTTGCTTTCACTGCAAATTTAAGTCTGAACAAACATATTTTAGGATATCACGATTGTATTTTTTAAACAAGAAACATATTTGATTTTCAATGGAAGGAAATCTTTTGTCATTTTATCTGGTATGACAGAGGACTGGTCCACTTACTTGCTAAAAAATCACAGAAAAAGAATCACAGAATGGTTGAGGTTGGAAGGGATCTCTGGTTATCTTCTGAACCAACCCTCCTGCTCAAGCAGGGCCACCTAGAGATGCTTGCCCAGGACCCTATACAGACAGATTTTGAATAGCTCCACAACCTTTCCGGGAAGCCTATGCCTGTTCTCAGTCACCCTCACAACCAAAAAGCATTTTCTGATATTCAGAGGGAATCTCCTGTCTTTCCATTTGGGCCCATTGCCTCTGAGCCTGTCACTGGCACCACTGAAAACATTAATCGGATCCACCCACAGGCCTTCTATTCTCTAGCTTATACAGTCTCAGCTCTCTCAGCCTTTTTTCATAGAAAAATACTCCAGCATCTTTGTGATCATCTTCATGGCCCTTTGTTGGACTGCTTTTGTTTTGTCCATGTCTCTCTTGTACTGGGAACCCCAGAACTAAACACAGGACTCCAGGTCTGGCTGCACAGTGCTCAGTATAAGGGCAGGATCCCCTCCCTTAACCTGCTGGCATCACTCATCCTAAGGCAGCCCAGGATACCACTGGCCTTCTTTCTCACAAGGACACATTCCTGGCTCATGTTTAGCCTAATGTGCAGAAGGACACCTAGGTCATTTTCTGCCAAGCTGCTTTCTGGCTGCTCCAGCGTGTACCAGTGCCTGGGGTTGTTCCTCCCCAGGTACAGGACTTTGTGCTTCCCCTTGCTGAATTCTCTGAGGTTCCTGTTGGCCCATTTCTCCATCCTGTCCCTCTGGCTGGCAGCATGTCTCTCTGACATATTACCCCCGTCTCCGAGTCTGATGTCATTAGCAAACTTGCTGAGGGTACACTCTTACCCATCTTCTGGATCACTAAGGATGTCAAACAGGACTGTACCCAGTATTGTCCCCTGGTGAACACCACTATAACTGGTGTCCAGCTGGACTGTGCACTGCCAATCACCACTGTTTGGACACAGCCACGAGGTCAGTTTTCAGTCCATCTCACAGTCTGCTTGTCCAGCCAGTACATGAACAGCCTCTTTATGAGCATCTCATGGTAGACAGTGTCAAAGATCTAACCAAAGTCCAAGTAGTATCCACCTCTCTCCCCTCATCTACCAGGTCAATCACTTCATCATACAAGTTTATTAAGTTGGTCAAGCATGACTTCCACTTGTTTAATCCATGCTGACTACTCCTGATGATTTTCCTTTTGTTAATGTGCCTGGAAATTGTTTCCAGAATTAGCTACTCCATCATCTTCCCTGGGAACAAGGTGAGGCTTACCAGTCTGATTTCCTTGAGTCCTCCTTCTGCCATTCTTGAAGACAGAGGGTGACATTTACTTTCATCCAATCTTTGGGAAAAATAGATTGTTGGATTTGGACCTAAATAAATGTGCTCTGTATGGTCTTAAAAGAATAGAATATAATTCTGAGTGCAGTATGCTCAGACACTAAAATAATGCAAAGGTTAATGTTTTGTAGGCATCACTTTATCATAAGTGAAATTTTTGTTTGGTGTGCTAATTTGCCTTTCAATACTTCTCTTGTTATTATGTTTCCAAATTATTATCTGCAGGTGGTTCTGTGTGTCAGTCAAAGCATTATAAGAAATCCTGAAAATAAATACATTTAGAGAGTGCTGTAGTGTCTTTTTACCTATGAAAATTACACTTTATTTATTTATTTTTGTAATAAAGCTGTATAAAGAACAAAGTTAATATACGGTCCTTGCACAGTATAAGCCAAGACTTATTCTTGCAAATGTCTACATATGTGTTTAGTAATATTGCATGAGAATAAATATTTATCAAGTACTCAGAATTAATTTTAAGGGTAAATTAAAAATTTTCTTTCTGAACAGGTAAGTTCTGAAACAGCCTTCTCGTCAAATTAGCAGAAACAACAAAGGCAGTTGGTTTAAAAAGAGTCTAAATGTTTTTCAGATTGACTAATGCAATCGCAGGCATATAAAGTACAGAGCTCAACCACTCAGGACATGTCCTTTGCTCTTATTTACTAGACTTGTGCACATATATGGTGAATAGATTTATCCTTGTTTGTCAGTGTTTGTGGGATCAGAGATTTAATACTTGTTGGATAGTTCATTTTTAGGAAGCCTGCTGTCTTAACTTAAAAACTAAAGTTAAAAATTTGTCCTTCCTTATATATGTAGAGATTCTATCTTGTTACATCTTGTAAAACACTTTTCAAACAACTTCCAAAAAGAAAGTATATAAAAGGTTAACACAATACTTATTTTTAGCTTCACATTCCTATGAAAAAAATGGCAATTTGACTGTATTCATTGTGATTTGAAACTAGATAAATAATGAATAGTTCAAGTGATAATTACCTTATTTCAATATTTACAGAAAACTGGCACTTCATCATCATCAAAGCACATTGAGAATTGTCTTATTATCTACACAAGTTCCTGGTTTCTATAAATATTGAAATTTGGTAATTATCTCTAGCACTATTTCTTCCTTATCTACTTTTCAGAATTGAGCAAATAGAAATATCATTTAGTTATTAACATTTTCCAATGTATCTCTTTTCTTTTTAATGAGAGTGCATATGTAAAGAAAATACATTGCAAAATAAGGACAATGAAATGGAATGAAATATCTTTGTATCAGAGGCATCCAAAAGATCGAGTAAAGACTTTGTTATTCAAATAGCTAGATTTAGCCTGAGTCCATTTCTAAAAGGCAAGACCTCTTCTCTAAGAGACCTAACTGACAAAAAGGAGCCATTGACACATATGCATCATGAAATTAACCCCATTTTTTTCTCTCTAGCACATATTGAGCAGTTGTGCAGAGCCATTCAGTGTGCTTTGCTGAGTCAAGCAAAAAGATGACATTTTTCTGGGTTGTTATCCCTTTTAAGTCCCTTTGGGACGTGGCAGATAGGACCAGACTGAACCTGTCTGTATTTTGCAATTGTGTTTTTCCCCTGTGTTAGTTTACGATCACACTGATCTGTACCAGATTATCAAGAAGAATTAATCTGTAACAGAAATATGTAGAAATCTGTTAAACTGGAAACAAAAACTCGAGTAATGGAATGTTGTAAAAGAATCTTTGTATGGTCTTCAGGGAACCACCCATACCCTGAAAACAGGGCACAGGTTACTCCACGTCAGTATTAGGTGCAATGTGATACAGATTTTTTCAGTGTCCTAACTTCAAAATCTCTTTTTTTTGTCAATGTATTTGGGCATGCTCTGGAGTCCAGCTCTAGTCTGGAGGGATCTTTAGACACATCTGTACTGTATACAAATCAGGGCCTGTGAACAGGCTCAAACGCTGCCCAGTGATTGCCCATGTATTTAATTATTTGCCTGTTCCTCATCAGGTTTGGCTCAGGTTTGCACTCTCCAACGCATGCTGAGGCAAACATGTAGACAGTGCTCCTGAGAGTAATTTAGATGATTTGTTTATTTATGTACTTATTCTCCACATTCATTTTTGTTCCTCTTAAACTAGATGCACTGACCACTAAAATTTTTAATGAGACTGACTGGATGGGATCCACATTATCTAGCCTGAGATTTCAAGTGACTTTATTGTCTTAGCATAACTGAACTGTAATCAGGACTCCTTTTTTCAAAGAATGTAGGTGGAATCAAAACAATTAAGTCGTATGTAGATGTCCATGACATATAATATGTATTTTGAGGGTGGATAAGATTAATCTCACCCTTCCCTGTTTTCTTAACTTCTACTTTTACACTTTCAGTCTCATTATGATATATACAGTCGTTAGAGATGAACACCCTTCACATCCTTCAAAAAAATTCTTGATCATCTGCATTATAGAAGAGTTCAGTTAATCTGTACTTCTCAAATGGTTCCTCCTGTAAAAAAATACCACTTGATATAAAAGAAGTATCTGATCTTCTTACCACATTTCACCACATAGATATAAAATAACTCTAATGTTGTCACAGCAGTGCTGATGCTATGGCAGTTCAGCATGAAATTATGCCATAATTAAGACCACATGAAATAACACAAATTCCTCTCCTTCTTTAAGATTCAAGTACCTACAGACCTAGATAAGACAAATGTGCATTTTTTGGCATTTATTGTATCTTTCAGTTGGAAAGAGCAATGTAGGTAAAAACCCCATTATTCAAACCTTAGTGATATGTAGCCAGTCCAAGCTGTCTAAAGACATAAAAAATTATGGAATTATTTTCCCAAATTGCTGTCATAGTGAAAATAAATTCTAAGTCCTTATGCAAATATTGGTGAAACTGGTAACAGAATTGTTTGAGTATCCCTTTGCTGTCATTTAATTTTAAGTCTTCTAGTGAGGGAAGGCTGAGAGGAAAGTTACTTCCCTGATTATTCAATATATTACAGAAGATAAATACTAATGTCAGTCCCTGTGCATTTTTCAGCAACAGGAAAGCTATGAAATCCCTACATTTTCTTCAGTGGCCTTTGGGGGAGGTAGAATGAAATCAGGAAGACATAATTTTGACTTAATATATAATGAGCAAAATCAGAGGTGCAATTTGTAAAAATTAAACTAGAAGTGAAGAACACAAAGGGTGCTCTTTCTATAAGCAATTCCTGCTATTAAAAAGAGTAGCATATAGTACAGTGTTTGCCCCTCCCTGTACTCCTACAAGTCCCTTACTCTTAAATCTGTCATGCTTGTGTCAAGCAGTGGCAAAAGCTGCCCTGTCAGGCAAGCATCTCTGCAGAGCCTTGTAAGTGCAGCCTCACGAACAGCATTTCAACACTTCAAGGGCTTGGGCAGAACAAAGATCTATCTATCTCCCACGGCAGGCAATCCTATCACAGAAATATAGTCCTGAATCATTTTCACAGCATCCTGTTCCTGAAATTCTGCATCCACCTTAATCCACAAAAGACTTTTCCAGTCCTACTAATATACAGTATCTGTAGCAAAGTGTAAAAGCCATAAATTATAATGTGCCATAAAAAGAGAGGAGCTTGTGGGTATATTCAGCAAAGTCACCTAATATAAAGTGACATATTCTAGATTTCTATATCATTTTCCAAGGTTCTCAAGGCAGCTTTATAAATGTTGTGGGTTTATTACTTTGGCAAGTGAAGACTGTATGTTCAAATAAAGAACATTGCAAACATTATGTGTTTTTATACGGAATCAGAAGGAAGCATGCCAGAGTATCTTGACATCAGAATCTCAAAATTTAACAACATTATATGTATCCTTCAGAAATGGAAAATAGGACTCATACCGTGAAAATGATGACAGAAAAATTATTAGTTTTCAAAGTACAACTGCACTATTTTCCATGTTAGAAATAATTAAAAAATATGTTCTAAGTTTCATATTTAAGATTTCTAAAATAAGGAGTATTAATTTCAAACAATTTTGCCATTTTAAAATGTTATACAAGAAACAGTACTGATTGAACTGCGGAAGATAAAAGGCTTAAATAAGAAATAGATATCTCAAAGTGTATTGAAGGATTGTCTGTCAATGGCTTAGGAAAAGTTAATACATTTATAAGCATGCATAACTTACAACAGGTTTAGAGAAAAAAATAATTTTAACATATTAACTACTGCTAATGCATTCTCTGTTTAAAAGGTGCTTATTTCATTATAAATGGCTTACTGAATTATGAGATGGCTTTTATATCCCTTTATTTTATTTTGAATGTGTTAAGGTTTATTCTAACCTGTCAGCAACTACTACAACTATCCTTATCACGCTTTCAGAAAATGTTATTTTCATTACACATTGCTTCTAAGTAGATTTAAAGTATTTACAATGAATTTTGAAATATGAAAATACATTTTATGTTATCACAGGGGAATTTTGTGTCAACTGTAAGTGCACTATAGATGTTTAGAATGATAGTTTTTATGGGTTTGTTTATTTTTATATCCTTTTGCAAATTTTCACATGTTACTAATACTGTAACTGATGTGTGAAGGACTGGCTGAAGGACAGAGTCCAAAGGGTTGTAGTGAATGGGGCTACATCTGGCTGGTGAACGGTCACCAGTGGCATTCCTCAGAGCTCAGTCCTGGGGCCAGTCCTCTTCAATCAGCAATCCGGATGCAGGACCTGAACATGCCATTAGCAACTTTGATGACAATACCAAACAGGAAGGTGCTGTTGAGAGTCTTCAGGGACAAAAGGTCTTGCAGAGTGATCTGGATACATTGGAGCATTGGGCTATGATCAATGGGATGAAATTTAACAAGTCCATATGCTGGATTCTGTGCCTAGGACAGAGTAATGCTGGGAACAAGTATAAATTGGGAGAGAAGTGGCTGGAGAGCAGCCCTGGAGAAAGGGATTTGGGGGTGCTGGTTGGCAGCAGGATCAGTGGGAGCCAGCCGTGTGTCCTGGCAGCCAGGAGGGCAAATCCCATCCTGTGGTGCATCAAAAGTAGCATCACCAGCCTGTCAGAAGAGGGGATAATCCCTCTGTGTTCAGCATTCGTGCGGCCTCACCTCGAGTGCTCTGTGCAGTGCTGGGCCCACAATATAAGAAGGATGTTCAGGTCCTTGAGTGCATTGAGAGGAGGACAACAGTTCCACTGAAAGGACTGGAAGTCATGTCCTGTGAGGAGTGGCTGAGGACTTCGGGACTGTCTAGTTTGGAGAAAAGGAGGCTGAGGGGCCACATCTTTGCTCTCTACAGCTTCCTGGGGAGGGGCAGTGGAGAGGGAGGAGCTGATCTCTCCTCTTTGGGATGTGATGATAGGATGTGTGGGAATGGTTAAACCCTGGAACAGGAATCCTAGAGAGGTGGGCAATGCCCCAGTGTTGAAGAGGCATTTGGCCAATTCCCTTAATAGCATTCTTTAACTTGGTCAACCTTGAACTGGTCAGGTAGTTGAACTAAGGGGTTTTTGTAGGTCCCTTTCCAATTGGAATTATTCCATTTATTCTATTATATGCTATGCTATGCTATTCTAAATGAATGAAAATATAGTAGATACTGCTGATGAAGTGTAGAAACTGACCACATCATCCTCAGGGAAACACACAGGATGTGTTTAAGTTGCTTAAACATTTGAGATGCTTTCATACATGCTGTTAAGCTTCCAGCTGTGAGCCCAGAAGAACACAGTTCTGTTGTAGGTCTAGCATGATATCTGTTCATATCTGAGAAAATGCTTCTGGGTACTTCAAATGTCATGATATTCTTTGGTTATGTATCTGAATATCCCACTCATTGAATCATTCCCTTACTCCTCATGGAGGGATTCCTTGAGTCTCTGCTGACTGTAGTGGTAATTTGGACACCTACAGCTCACATGTAAACATCTGCACTCTTAATGGGGCAGGTTGAACCTCATGCCCACTGCTTACCACTGAGTCATTTTTCTATGATTGTATTCTTTCATGTCAACTAGAGTTGAAGTCAGAAGATGTTTGATTTCTTTGTCCCCTGAATATAAGGTTATCATTAATTTCTCCAATGCCTACAATACAATGTATTTGACTGAAAATTTGGCTGGGTAAGAGTCATTACCTATATTAGACTACAAAATTTTATCCCTAAAGCAATCGTATAGGTATAAAGTGATTTGAAGAAAATTCTAGGTGAAACAGTTCACTCAAGACAGTTCAAAAGGGAGAGAAAAATTAGTTTCATTCTCTTGTTTTCAATAAATACCTCCATCGTCTTCATTCTTTTTTCATAGCTGTCTTGTTAGGTTTTTCAGATTTTAACATCACAGTGGCAATTGATACTAGGACATCAAAAAAGATTAACCAAAGATTAAGTTGGCACAAGAGTTTTTTTCCAACATGTACTAAAAGTAAATGTCCAGAGGAAAAACTCAACAGCATATGGTAATACTTCAAGCCTACAAGACTTCCTGAGGCAGAAAAGGTTTGTATGGATTTTTCTGACATGAATTTTTCTAGTCTTCCTACAAGCCCATTTACATTTTTATCATCCACAATACTGTGTCAAGGTGATGCACACTCTATCTGTAACCATGTTTTGAACCTGACAGCTGACAGCTTCATTTGATGCCTACTAGTGCCTTTGCTGTCAAGGGCCAGAGAACAATAGATCAGTTCTCTACATGCTCTATCATTTCCCCCTCAGTCATTTCTTCTTCAAGCAGAAGAGTCCGTGACTACTTATTTATTCCTTGTAAAGACACTGTTTCATACTTCTCATATTCTTTGTTGTCCTTCTCTTAACCTTGTCCAATTCCTCTCTATCATTTTGTTTTCTGGGTACTTCAGTACAGAGAGTAAGCAAAATGCTTCACGCAGCTTTATAATAACATTCTCCCTTTTATTCTACCCTTCCTTTCTAAAAACTCAGTAGTTATTGTTACTGAGATTTACCTAGTATCTTAACGATTTTCTCTGGTATGACTTCAAGATAATTTCTTCGATTGGTAGAAATGGACTCAAAATTCAAAAGAAAAGGTGATTCTTTGCCATGAACATCACTTTATATTAACCTACACTGGCTGCATTTCGCTAGCTGTTTTCTTCCCTAATCCCCTAAGATTCTTTGGTGGATTCTTCATAGTTGACCCTGGTCTTTGCTACTTCAAATGGCTTAGTAACATCAGCAATATTTTCGTATCACTTTCCACCTGTTTTGTAGGTCATTTATGAATATCTTGAATGATATGTGGGCCAACACAAAGTCTTATGGAATATCATTGATGTCACCCACAATGAAAACTGGCCATTTACTGCCTTTTTCTCATTCTTTTTTAGAACCATCTTCAAACATTTACAGTGTTACTCTGTAGTTTACCTAATAAACTTTTGTGATATACATAGAGAGCCAGATCCGCTTCAGCACTTGCTTGTTATAACCCCAGAAAGTTAGTTGTGACAACACAGGGGTAAAATTCTGTGTGTATCTACCTCTAAGAAGTGAGACTAAGTGATAAAAAATCTTCCTTGGCCCACAGCTCTGTGAAACTCTGAAGACAGCTGCCATCTGAGAATGAATAAGAATGTGAAGGGCATGAACATAGGGGATTCGGTGACTGTGCCTAGATTGTATTTATAAACTAACAAGCTCATAAAAATATTACAAGTAGTAAATTTTAATATAAAAATGCAATAAAATCATACTGAATCCTCACATTTTCCCCACATGTCCCAGAAGGCTTTCTACAGAATGAATACAAGAACAGCTATGTATCAAGTATAATTCTGGCTGCAATAAATAAGATCAACAAGCAGCCCTAAGGGCAGCTCCAGCACAGTAGTTTACCATCTTTTTATTAGTTATATAAACAGCCTCAAGATATTTTGTCATGTGATATCCCCCTGGCATCTTTAAAAACCCGAAACCTTTTAATCTGCCTGTAAAAGCTTGTAATGTGTAGCTCAGTCTTGCAGCCCCGTGCCTTATCTCCATGTACAGCAAAGGCTAATTTGTCCCCTTTAAGCCTTTCACTGCAACCTGATGCTCTCTTAATCACCCCCTGAAACTCTGCTCTGTTTATCCTCTTTTACAGAGACAGGTGCAAAGGATTTTATTAATGCAATACCTTCTTAAGTGGTTTAGTTTATCCCTTACTATTGATCCAATGGTTTAAATCCATTAAGAGGGTGCGAACAGACACTTTATTCTTTGCTTAATAGAATCCATTCTAGAAAAAATAGGACATAGTATTCTGTCCTCTCCTACATCTTTTTTTTTCTGTAAAACCTGAGACCAAAAGCAGATTACAGAACATCTAGCTGCTATATAATTTTGATTGATGTTTGTTTTTCTGTTAATCTCCAAGTAATTTATTCAGATTTTTAACATTCATATATAACATTTTTGTAGTAATGTTGATATTCTAAATATGACCACATACCAAAAATTTGCTGAACTTTCATGCAAGCTATATGTTACACAAGACATGGACATAATGGAGAGACTGCGGTGAAGAGCTATAAAGGTGATTAAAGGTCAGGAGCATCCCATTTGTGAGGAAAGTCAGAGACAGCTAGACTGCTAAGAGAAGAGAAGAGAAGAGAAGAGAAGAGAAGAGAAGAGAAGAGAAGAGAAGAGAAGAGAAGAGAAGAGAAGAGAAGAGAAGAGAAGAGAAGAGAAGAGAAGAGAAGAGAAGAGAAGAGAAGAGAAGAGAAGAGAAGAGAAGAGAAGAGAAGAGAAGAGAAGAGAAGAGAAGAGAAGAGAAGAGAAGAGAAGAGAAGAGAAGAGAAGAGAAGAGAAGAGAAGAGAAGAGAAGAGAAGAGAAGAGAAGAGAAGAGAAGAGAAGAGAAGAGAAGAGAAGAGAAGAGAAGAGAAGAGAAGAGAAGAGAAGAGAAGAGAAGAGAAGAGAAGAGAAGAGAAGAGAAGAGAAGAGAAGAGAAGAGAAGAGAAGAGAAGAGAAGAGAAGAGAAGAGAAGAGAAGAGAAGAGAAGAGAAGAGAAGAGAAGAGAAGAGAAGAGAAGAGAAGAGAAGAGAAGAGAAGAGAAGAGAAGAGAAGAGAAGAGAAGAGAAGAGAAGAGAAGAGAAGAGAAGAGAAGAGAAGAGAAGAGAAGAGAAGAGAAGAGAAGAGAAGAGAAGAGAAGAGAAGAGAAGAGAAGAGAAGAGAAGAGAAGAGAAGAGAAGAGAAGAGAAGAGAAGAGAAGAGAAGAGAAGAGAAGAGAAGAGAAGAGAAGAGAAGAGAAGAGAAGAGAAGAGAAGAGAAGAGAAGAGAAGAGAAGAGAAGAGAAGAGAAGGCTTAGGGAAAATGCCATCAACATATACAAAAACCTGAAGGGAGGATGTGAAAAGAACAGAGACAGGCTTTCTACAGTGGTGCCCAGTGACAGGACCAGAGTCAGTGGGCAGAAACAGAAACACAGGAGATTGCCTCTGAACATCAGGAAACAATTTTGATTGTGAGGGTGATTGATTGATCACTTGCACAGCTTGCCCACGTAGGTTGTGCATTCTCTGTTCTTGGAGATCTTCAAAAGCCTCCTGGGCAACCATCTCTTGGTAGCTCAGCTTGAGCAGAAGGATTGGTCCAGAAGACCTCCAGATGTCACCTCCAAACTTAACCTTTTTTAAATTCTGTGAGAGTTAACAAAAATTCAGTCTTTTGTAATCTAAGCATGTAAATTTTTTTGGAGAACACTCAGAGATCCCATTCATTCAAGATAATATTAATTTTTATCAGTCTGGAGAAGCCTTTTTGGTTTCCACATGAGTTATGATACATAGCAGAGTCAATCCAAACTTTTAGTGTGCTCTGCCCTGGAAAGAAATGCAATGATAGCTTCCTGCCATGAGCATTTTAGCTGCTAAAGTAAACAAGCATAGTAAGAGACGACATTAAATAAGACAGGTGTAATTTTTCTTTGACTGTTTAGTACCAATAAATAACAGTAATGAGGTTTTGAGTAGTATCTAACCCCTTGCATGCTTAGCCATGGAAAACACCAAGTCTTTATGACAATGGCAGTAGAACCAGCAAAGCACAGTCTCCATTAACAAGACCTCAGGGATGCAGGCTGGTTCACCGCCTTTCTTGATGACTTTTTAAGCAGTTGTTCCAGCATGACTGTCAAAGAATGATGCATCTATATGTGTAAAGGAAGAGTGTTTGGAACAGTCCAGGATATTCTAATGAAAAGCAATATTCAATTAGCAGCCAAGAAAAATACTAGTGTGCTACTTAGACATTCAATGGAGATGTATGGGGCTGTGTGCTTGTTTGCATAACAGAGATACATCTATTAAAGTAAAACAGTCCACATACACAGCAGTAGGGAAATAGTTCTACCATAAAATATCCATGGTTTGTAAGCTATTTATTTTAGATAAAAATTTGCTCTTTAGAGGTGAAAATCTTGTCCTTCACCCAAGTTTCATATTTATCTAAGTTTTCCCTGAGTTTTAAAATTTTGCTTGTTCTAGAAGGAATTTAACAACCTCCAGGTTACATTACTCAGGGGAAAAAAAAAAAAAAAGTATTTCCACTGAAAGAGTAGTACTCCCTTCCTGTGAGACAAGAGGAAGTTTGCACTCTCTTGTACTTTAGTACATGCTCTCAATGAGGTTATTATGCTGCTATTGGCTCTGCAACAGACTGAAACCTGGTTAAGCACGAAGTAGTTCACTTTAGCTTGTGTGGTGGACCTAGATTTCTGAAAGACAATATGGTGGTATTTTACATTCCTGCTGTCTTCAGGAGCTCTGTTATTTAAAATCCTCTCAACATCTTGCAGTTTTACAGATGAAATAACCATATGTTTATACAAGTGTTCTCAATACCAGAGGATATAATGGCCTTCAAGTACAAACAGAAGCAGCTGAATAAGATGGCAGATGAAGGTTTTATGGATATATTCTTCTTTCCCCTCTCCCCTTGTATCTTCTCACCTCGCAGTCTGGTTAATGTCAGTGTGAGCTGACAACAAACAAGTGACACATACCTGCTGCTACGGAGCCACCACGTGCCAGCTGACTGCAGCTGGTGCCAGCTCTCGCGGAAGGCAGTAGAAAGAATCCTTCCAGCATATTTCTCTTTAAAGTATGGGGTTTCTGTCCTGTGAGTATTCAAGTACTTTAAGCAAAGCCTAAAAAGTCCCAAAATAACATTTTACAAAGACACTGCAAATCTGAGTCATTAATACATACAGAATAAAACATGTGAAGGCTTATGCATGAAGCAGCTAGTGAAAAGGATTAGGGAGGAAGTGCAGGTTGTTTTTCTTTCTCTCTCAATATCCTTCTTCTCAGGTTTCCCCTTTTAACTCCTGCAGGATTTTTTTAGGGTGCTGACAAGGCAATGCTGGTGCAACTGTAAGAAATCTTTTTTCACTAATGCAGGAACCAAGCATTATATCTGCTCTTTTTTTACCAGATGTCAAGGGTATTTGGTTATGCTCCCAACTATTGGATTTGGAGGGGTTACTGTCTAGTGTAATTGCAGCCTTCCTCCATTCTGTTATTGCTGCCAGTTTCTACTGAGCCAAATCAATCCTGACAGCTGGCCAGATGCTTCTTGTGCCAGTCAGCAGGACTCTGGTCTCAAAAGAGCATCTGGTTATAAGGAAATTTTGCAGCAAACTATACAGTCAATCTTGTTTTCTAAAAATATCAACATAAACACTGAAGAAGAAAAAGTATTTAGTAGCTTCACTAATACACTGTTTCTTTTAAAATGTGGGGTGAGCACTTGACTTTTTCACTACAAATTCTACTTATATAGCATTAATAGAGACTAGTAAAAAGCTTTTTTTTTGTGAATAAGCTATATATGTCATATCTTTATTGCAGTCTGTGCAGTTCATAGGCTCAAGAGCAGCTGCTTAAAGTGTAAGCCAACAGCACAGAACACATCCTAGCATTTGTTTCATGAGGTCACAAGTTATTTAGATTTGGAAGGTCTTTGGGACATGGACTCTTCAGATGCCTTAGACATTTTTTTTCTACTACCCTATAACTAGCAAAAAATAGGAGGGTTTGGGTTTTTTGATCAAAGCAGTTACAAAAGTACAACACTTGCTGTAGAAGACACCAATTTTCTCATGCAGTTTCTTTAGACAAACCTGGACTTGTTTTCGTACAGCTTATTTTCACTTTGCTCACAAAACCTTTTAAGGGAATAATGAAGAATGAGTTATTTCCATATTACCTTCACTGCTTCTGCTTGATGAAGTAGAGTGCTTCTGTATTTCTTAACACAGAAAGAATGCTAAGTATGGATAGGCTTTCTAGTTTTTTGCTTAATCATTTTCTTTCCTCAGTGAAAGCAGTTGGCATTATGATCTAAAAATATATCTATTCATCCAAGGAGTGAAGAAGAGTGGATAAAAGTTCCATACAGGGCAAAGGCTATTTCCTCTTCCTAATGTGTTGGTCCATATGTAAGAGAATATGCTTTGGATGCTTCTGCATATGCTGAAACATATTCACATATGTTTCTTGCAAAACTAGAAAGCAGGTACAGCTGGTGAAACCCTATGAAGCCCTCAAAAAGGCCTCCCACTGCCACTTTCATTCAATTGTTCTTACAATACCACATACAATGGCTTGCTCTGCTTCCATTTTCTGTCATGAAAACAAGCTGATATTGTCTATATATAAATTCCAGCATCTGAGGTCCACATGCTGGATGTAGTTGTTTCTTCTTTACTGAGCATATTTCTGTTGCGGAAAAAATGATGCCACAAAGTCACAGCATTTCTGGTGTAATTTATTTATTGAATTAACATGATATTTCTCTCAACAAAAATATTTATAAATTGCAGCCTCCTTCCTACAAAAAACAGGTTTTTAGCTTTTCTCTTTTTTGGACTTACTCATTTTGCAGTATAAAACATCCTTTAGAGTCATTATACTAAATTATACCTCCACTAAAGAAACTTCCATAGAGTTCACATATATGGTGCACTTGAGCTAAAAGCAGTGGGAAGAGAAAAGGGGTGAAATAAGGAATTAAAACTCCTGGCTTCTCATGAGACTTCTCACCATCTCAGTCCTGAGTTATTTCAGCTTACTTTTACCATATTCAAAAGGCAGTTAACATATGTCCCCATTTTTTCCCCTTTAGTCACACGGCTTACACTGAGAACATATGTTAAGTGATTTTTTTTTTTGCTTTCTTTTGTGTTGTAAGTGCTGTCTGGTATTAAATTTTATATCGCTGTATAATGGATTCCTCACACTCATTGTTTTTTCCAGTTAATGGAATGTCCTGATTTGAAAAGTTTAAATATATCTTGCATTTACATCACTTCAGAAATAAGGGCACAGGAGTTAAATATCCTAATCACTTAACTTCATCTTTATTTCTCCATTTTCCCTTTCCAGCTGAAAGCCTGGAAATTTTACATCTGTTTACCAATGACCACACACCATTTAACATGATAATACCAGCCAAATGAATCTCTCTTAAGTGTAATGCTGTTACATATGTCAGAACTGAGCAGCAGTTATTATTACCCTTAGTTTAAAGGTAGTGAAATTAGCTCCTTGGGATAAATTCCTTTTAAGCACCAATTAGTACATATCTCTTTTCTTTGCCATTGCTAGTGCAATCCACTGTGACCAGTGAACAGCAATTCAGAAGACCTAAACATTGGCCCAACCTTCCTACCTATTGTGCTGGGAAACAGTAATTAAACTCTGCATTCCCTCTCCTTTTCGGCAAAGTCGTTGGAGCTTTTATCAAAAATAAAGCTCCATATGAGCTGTGAATCCTCATTCTGAAGTTAGCAGGAGATATTTCTGGTTAAACATTTTGCCCACAACCCTTGTTCTTGCTTGTTTCTTCAATGGCCCACCTCTGAGCTACCCTTTCTGTAGGTTTCCTGCCCATCCCAGGATTAACAGAATTACATGTTTAGATCAGGGCCAGCAGCATCCAGAGCAACACCAGCTGCATCAAAAGCCTGGTATTGCTGCTATGGAGACCCAATTGAGGAAAAAATACTAAATTTTTTTATGCCACTCAGAACTGGAGGAAGATCTATTTGAATGGACTACAAGGCAAACCAACACAGGACAAAAAGAGCACCTGTGATTTGATCCTGCACTTGAGGAGGCTGGGAAGTATGGACACATTGCTAGGAATGCTATGCCAGTTACCTGAGAAAGCAAAGTGTTTGGGAGGACAGGTTGTAGTCTTGAAGAAATCCAAGGGATCCTGAGTAAGATGATGAACAGAAAGTTTCAGTACTGCTGTAACCAGTCAAGTTTGACTGACACAGCTTTCCAATTTCTTAACCATTTTCCAACCTCTCCTCATGACCTCAACTAATCATAGCCGTTTTGCACAGTGTGTTCATTGAGGTGACTGGGCTTTCTGCCTATATTTTTGGCTCTCTTTTCCCCAGGACTGTCCGATTCTAGTGGAGCATCATGCTTTCTCCCTCCCTTGTTTAGGCATCTGGCCTGAGCATGGAGGCAGGTTTCTCTGCTGCTATCACAAATGTTTTGGACAGCAGCAGACAGGCCTGCTAATTTTCTTTCTGCTTGTGCCTCTGCCTGCTTTTTAGAAGTTCAACAATGATCTCTGCTCCACATAGCATTGTCAACATGCATGAACAGAGCGTTGATGAGGATTGTAACAGCTGTTACAGCTGTGCACTTTTAGCATTGGCATAAAACTTCCTGCGTATGGATATTTTGCATGAGAAAACGATTGAAGTGACTTACAGAGAGGACTAGAAAAATTATCTGAAAAATCACAAAAAACACCACCAAACTCCAGGTTTCCCTTTCTGCTGGGCAAAGGGCTTTCCTGAAGAGTGTAAATTGAAGTGTAGTATGTTCTGTCTTGACAGAAGTCACCATGTATAATGCAAAACTTAACTTTCACATCTTGGTGCTCATTTCCTTAAAAGTGAGGCTCACTTAGAAAATCAGGTAATTTCAACTCAACTGCCAGTTGAATGACAGGTAAAAATATAAAAATGTTGAAACAGGCATGTTTGCAAACAGTAAGTTATATTTTAGGTTTTGTTCAAAGGCCAATTCAAGTTTTACTAAGTGCTCATTATGATCTTTATTTGTGTACTCTTGTTTTGAGTTGCAACTCATAAGAGAATTTAAAATGACAGAACAATAAAGAAATTTTTGTTGGTAGATATTTAAAAGCACCTGTCTGTCCAATTTTGAAGTGAAATATTTCTGAAATGTGTGATTTAATACAGAAAAGGTTTTTTTTTAATGTGTTAAATGATTTTTTATTCGCTCCTTATGTTATTTCATGAGCCTTATGCTATATATACAGTTATTAATTAATGCCTAATATTGATTTTAATTTTGCCTGAAGAAGAAAGAAATCTTGCAGAAAATGTTGAAAATGTATCTAAAATATAGATGAACAGGCAGAAGCTAAATAAGTATAAAAAAATTCTTAAAACAAATTAACTGTTTTCAGTCAGTTTCTGTGCTTGATAAACTTATAAAATTTAACCATGCGGTATATAGAACTAATTAATTACAGTCCTACGTAGGTTTTTATGTACCATTTTTTATTAGCATAAAATCTTTGGTTGTTTTAATCTCAAAATTACATTCCACTTTAAAATGAATTAAGATTTGTTGGCCAAAGAAAAAGCTATAAGAAAATAAAATGACTCATAGTCTCACATCTAATGTACACAAATTATTCCATTGAATTTAATTTTGATAGACTGCCACAGATAAGGAGGTTTGGCTTTCTGTAAGTGAGGGAAAGGTAATTCCAGGCAGAGAGAGGTTTGCTGAGGAGCATCCAAATTCTTGGTATTGTATCTCTGTTCTCTGTGTCTTGCTGGTTTATGTCTACCTCTCATCTTT
>VWZT01011569.1:52083-72185 GCA_013397055.1 Pachycephala philippinensis | reverse complement strand
TTTTTTTAATTGAAGACTGTCTTAGGATACCTTCTCAGGAAGGTATTCTGTTGTAGAACCGAAATAAAAAATTCAACACTGAAGCTGTCAATGCACCCACAATCTGTAGGTACGATTATGTAGTCAGATTGCTGGAGTGACTTGCTAAGAACAATAATCCACATAAATAGCAGGATCTAGCAGAGCACAGTGGTGTAAAGCTGTTCTTGTCAAATAATTAACACAGAGAAATAGGCACCTCCAAAAAGTGGTTCACTTGTATATGGCCACCATAAGTCTACCAACAGCAAAGAGAACAGGAGCACATCTGACACGGGGCTGACCCAGGCTCTTCACCACACCTGCAGCCACCCATCTGTGGAGTTGTGACAAGGCTGCAGCTTCTCTGATGGAGACAGAAGTCAAAATCTTCTTCTAATGCCAAACTGCTGTGGTGACAGCATTGATTCAGGAAGAGGAGGCTGGATGCCTGAATTTCCCAGAAGGATGCTGCAACCACTGGCTGGTCAGCAGCTAGCTGTAGACAGTAAAGAACTTAAAAGGTATGTAGGCAAAAACGGAGAAAAAAAGCAGTTGTCAGACAGTATTTACTCTGCAGCACCTATAGGCCAAGCTGTGTGTCTTCCTAGGATCCTGTACCTATTCTGAACCATAGCTTATTTCTATTTTTGCTACTTTTTGTGAGGTATGTAAGGAAAAATGGCATCAGCCCAGCTCATGGAAACAAATTTGAAAGCTGGAGTGCTTTGACTTTCATGTCTATCTTAAAAAATGCTTTCAGACATGTTTCTGTCAATTACCTGTTTCACAGAAATCAAGCAAGAAGTGCATTTCCAATTCATATTCAGATATTTTAGCACATCAGATCTCATCAGGATTCATCTTATCAGAGAACAGAAATATTCCATGAGACCTACCTAATCTATACAAAATAACTCAGAAACTTGCTCAAACTCCCATAAATTATGGAAAGAATCATATTTTAATTTTTTTGTATGTAATGATTTCAGATAATTTATATCTTTAAAAAGTTGCAAATGATTCATACAGCAAAATGGTGACACTTGCTGAGTATGTTTTGTGAGTTACTCATCTGTCCTAACTTAATATGCCATTTCATTAGTCATATGTTCACAGACTGTAAAAACAAGAATTTAATTGTTACAAAAAAGAAACTTAGCAAACCATACATTTTTAATACAATGTCTTGCTATTTTTTCTCAGTAAGAACACATTGCTTTCATGAATGAAATTTTACAATTTTCCAGAGTTTGTTGATTTTTGTCATGATTCATTTCACCTAACTTTAGATGTCTAGATTGCCTAAGCTTTTACAGCTAATGGAAAGAGCAATTCCAAAGCATCCAAGATTTAACCTATCTTATGGGTACTTCTCAAGATGTCCTGAATTGCCTTGTAATTTTCTCTACACCTCAATTAACTTTGATTTTAGATGCAGTTTAAGTACATTCCTGTGAAATTAATGAAAGACTTTTTCTTCTCCTGTTCTGCAGAAAGGCTTAACATGGTGTCAGTTGTTTGAGGCTGCAAGAGTAGGATAAGTAATAGCCGTGGTGTGTTTGACTCTGCTTCTCTTTTCCTAAACCCACAATAGATAAGATGAACTTATTTTCCTTGCTCACTCTTCTAGAGGAGTTCATCTATATTCAAATGTAAGTTCAGTTTTCATACTGCTCCAATAAATATAGCTCCTGCAGCGTGGCTTTCATAAAGCTTACAGAGAAGCTGGGTCATTCAGGAGTGCCACGTGGGAGGACAAATGTATATTCCAAAGGCTACATACATTCATCCCTAAATCGCAGGAGAGAGATAACTTCAGCAAATTATGTGAGAGAAAAAAGTAGTCTTTCACTCCTTAATGTAGGCTTGATCGAAAGCCTTATGATGCTATATTGAATCTTTTAATATGAGTTTAATGACAATCCAGACATAATTGAAGAAAACTCATTGAACTGGAACTCAGCTTCCATTTTCCTGCACAGCAAGAGCTTACTAAGAAGATGAAAGGCCTCAAGTAGAAATTTATCTTAACTAAAAGCATTGTTTTCCCTTATTAGTGTTTAATCCTCATTTTATTTGTGATAGCCTTTTCTACTATAATTGAAAAAATAATGAACATTAAGAAATAAATTTAAGTGATCGACTCATTTCCTCATGGAAAAGAGATGGAGCTTTTTTTGAAGGATCTCGGGTTGTCTTTGAAAACTGAATGCTGTAACTATTATGCTTCTTACAGTTGTTGAAATAACCCTGATCTTTGAATTGTTACAAATCAGCCTCCAAGCAATTGGAGCTCCTTGCTCATGTTGATACTATATCTATTTCCTGTGAGTTCAATAAGAGACAAAATTACAGAAAACCACACCCAATTTCCTTTTTTTTTTGAAAGTTTAATATATTTCAATACCATATGGGTAACTGGCAACCTTTAATTCCAGAGCATTTTTTCCAATGATTCTGCTGCTGCACACCAACCGTAGACAGATTTATGTTCCAATTTGATATAGTGACAGAGGTTGATTTTTTATAGACATAATTAAAGAAAGTGTTTACTAAGGTTTGTAAATTCATAGACACTTCACAGTATATAAATTTGTTTTTTCAACAGTAACTAACCCAAATTATCCAATAGTATTTTATAGAACAGGGTCTGTTGACCCACACTGGACTTTGATTTTATGAAATGTGCAGCAAAGGCTGTCATGAGGTTTTACAAGGTAGTCATTATGCTTTGTAGCATTAAGTCATCTTTCTGGATATGATTTTTGCATTGTTCTGTTTCCTACCAGTGATCCAGTGGCTATACAGATATCTACATCCATTGCTAGTAAAAGGAACAACATAATACCGCATTATTCTAGGTTTATGCAGACATATCCTTGGTGCTGTAAATGAAGTTATATCAGTATAAATCTAGTTTATCACCAGCATGAATTATGTTTGCATTTTTAATTTAGATCTTATGGGATAGTATTCATAGTTGAAAATGCATTATCTCCTATTAATGGTAAGATTCCATGTATACGTATTGAACTGATCTTAGTTCTATCTAGCAATACTTAACAGTCTCTGAATACTCTCTAAAATTCTGATTATCTGCTTGTTTTAAATGTTAATATTTAACATCACTAAACTTACTTTTATATACTCATTATATTGGGATAGCAATGGTTCGTGCTGAGCAGTATATGAAAAGATTAATGGGTTGTGACTCAGTACCTGCTGAGGCTTCAAGCAAAATAATTTATGCATTCTTAACATACTTAACTTTGAATTTACTCCCCAGCAAAAACTATTATCTAAGGTGAAAGCATTCATTGACTCGTAATGGTAATAATGCTATCTGGATGTTCAGGTAATAATATGCATATTAGTGGTATTGAGGATAAGATAAAGGCAGCAAAAAATCAAAATATGTTGAGGGTAACCATAAAGGTCAATGGGAAAGAGACAGTCTTGTACAAATACATGGGCAGTGAAAGTATTACTGAGGAGAAAGTAGATCTATTAAAAGAATAAAGTAGTGCAGGCAATTAAATAAATGGTAAAAATTGCTGCCATGGTATTTTTATTTGAGAATTTTCTTCAGAAAAGAACATGAGTAATTAGCAAGGAAAAATTGCCTGTAAAGGTAAAGTTGAACATGTGCAAATCAGTCAGCTGAGATGCTGTGCTGCCCAAGACGTTAATATCTCTGTTTAAAAGGTGGAAGAGATTTTCAAAGCTGTGAAGGACAAATGGTGTCCTACTCTTTTCAAGTCAGTGACAGTCAAGAGCCTTGTGACTACATGTTTTGGTATAGTTACTAAATGCGACATCAATAATGTCTTTTCAACCTAGAGAAGAAGAGGTTCAGGAAGGTCTTATCACAGTTTCAAGTACCTAAAAGGCAGCTACAAAGATGACAGAGGCTCTGTCTTCACGAGAAGCCATACAGCATAGACAAGGAGCATGGGTACAAGTTGCCTTAAGAGAGGTTTCCTCTTGCTATAATATGGAAATTTTTTACACTGACAATAATCAATCACTGGAACAAATTCACCAGGGATGTGGTGAAGTCCTCATCACTGGAGATTTTCAAGACATGACTAGAAAGGATGCTAAATAATCCCAAATAAGCCCCCATTGCCATGGAAGGTTGGACCAGATGGTTTTCCAAGGTCTCTTCAGAGAGAGGGCCATTCTGTGGTTTTATGATTTTATATCTGAGGAATCATGGACAATGAGGAGCAGTAGCAAAAATTTAAAGGCACAGGTAGGTAGTCTCCTTTTAGCTTTTTCTTTTTAAAAATAGAAAGAAGTGAACAGCATGGTCACATGAGTCCCACACATGTGACTTCCATTCCAGCAATACTGGAACCAATGCTCTAGGGTGAGAACCACAAACAGCTTCAAGACAGTAAGGTTCTGGTAAGCAAGAAGCATGGAATTTTAGAGTAGTTTTATTTTGCAGACTACATTCATTTCTTCTACAGGATTTGTGGGTAAAGCCTGCTTATTTTATAAAATTATGCTGACCAGCAAAGGTCATAGCTGAAAAAAAAAAAAAATTCTATCACAGAGGAGGGAAGAGTTGTGACATGAGAAATAAGTCTTTTTTCATGTATGCCATACTTTTAAAGAGCTTGTTTTCATGTATCTGTCAATAAACTAGCTTTTGTCATTTTAATATGTGGTTCCAACATCTTAGCACTGATTGCAGTGCCTGCAGTGGATACCCACATCTTGGTCTCAAGAGAATATTTACCTGTCTCTCCCATGCCTTGTGGTAGCTCTATGTATGCACCACATTTACAGCCCTGCTCTGGATGTGAGTCTAGCAGGGAATGTCTCTGAGGGGAGAGGAAGAATTGTTACACAAATCAACTCCAATCACACCCAAAGGCTTCATTCTGAATCGATCCAGAAACTAATGCAACCCTCAAGATACATTAATGATGTATTGTCTTCTTATTCTCAGGCTCTTCACAACCACACCACCTGAAGGGTTGTCCCCCATAGTCAGAGTCTGAGGCCAAATGACACTGCTGAGAACAAGACAGTAGCCTGTTCCAAAAAACAAGATCTCGTTCATGATAATTCACCTTCCTGCAGCTCTTTGGAGTGTGTGCTTTCAGAAAGAATCTTTAGAAACATTTAGAAAGATACAAAAGATTCTGAGGGAGAAAATATTTAAGTCATTTTGACTATTTGACTTAGGAGAAGCATAAAAACCGGATAGATGTATGCATTGCACAGAAGATACGTCTTGGGTTAGATGGCATTCTTTAGTGTGTGTCCCTTTCTCATGGTGGTAAAAAAACAGCTGGTAAGGAGAAATCTTACTGAGGCAAGGGGATTGTAACAGGGGTGTTCTGTGAGATGAATCTCTTCCGTTTCTGGTTTTTGAGTGTTGCTTTCAGGAAAGCTGGGAGTTTCTTATGTACAAAGCACACACACTCAGCCTGACACGTTGGGATTCACTTGAGCAGTTGCCTGTGAGCTGCACAGATGGCCAGAACACATACAGTATGCTTTACGTGTTCTGGATGCATTGCACTGATTGCATATGCTTGACAATCTGTTATTCAAAACATTTAAATACTTGGCCACTGATCAAAGTTGCAGCTACTGCTCAGGCCAGGTCATTGATGTTCAGTAATCCTAGAGAAGTGTTCTCCTCTAACTGGTCTTAAAGGAAGGGTTAAGCCAACTTGCCTGCTTTTCCCTCACAGCTAGCATGACATGGTTGTGAGCAATAAGAACCTGTGGAATCCATGGCTTCAAGTCATAAGGGACTGGAAGGGAGGCCAAGTACTGTTGAAGAATCAAAACAAATTTGCATGTGAACCATTGTCACACGGACTCACAGAATCGTGGAAACACAGAAACACAGAATGGGTCAGGTTGGAAGTGACCACATTGGGTCAAATGGTCCAAGTTCCCTGCTGAAATAGAGGCATCCTAGAGCACCTTGCACAGGATTGCATCCAAACAATCCAAACAAAGTATTTGAATCTCTCCAGTGAGGGAGAGTCCACAACCTCTCTGGGCAATCTGTTCCAGTGCATGGTCACCCACACAGTAAAGAAGTTCTGCCTCGTGTTCAGGTGAAACTTCCTGTGCATCACTTTCTGCCCATTAGCTCTTGTCCTATTGCTTGGCACCACTGAGAAGGGCCTGGCTCCATCCTCTTGACACCCACGCCTTAGATATTTAGAGAGAGGACCTCTCTGAGTTGCCTCTTCTCAAGGCTGAATAGACCCAGCACCCTCAGCCTTTCCTTGTAAGAGAGATTCTCCAGATGCTTGACCAACTCAGTAGCCCTCTGCTGGACCTGCTCCAGGACCTCCATGTCTCTCTTGTGCTGTGGAGCCCAGGACTCACTTCACTTTATTTTAAGTACTAGACACTGACATTACTATATCTGTATCTCCATAGGAAAATGCAAGAGGACACTCAAAGTGACACTCTAGAAACTGGTACCTCTCTCAGCAACCACAAGACAACTTTAGACCCCAAACATCACTACCTTAGCTAAATACTGAAAATAATGATGGTGAATCTGATAAGATATGAATAATAAAATCCTTTGTAGTTAAAATAGAAAAGACTTAATTTTTAAAAAAGAAATATGGAACAAAGAAAAGGTCCTTTGTTCTCTGTGTATAGGAATAAATAGAATATTCCATGTGCAAGCACATGGGTGCCTTTTTATGTTGCTCTGAAGTTCTTAAAAATGACCTCAGTTGGGATGACTTATCGAGGTGAATCATTGCTACCCTGAAGAACTTTGGGGGTTAATGTAGTGTAAAATAATGAATGCTATTCATCAGTAGACTTGATAAATTTGGTTCTGATTTATTTATAGCAAATAGAGAATGAGGATTAAGGTACCTAACACTGTAATTGAACTCAAGTCCTTTTCAAAATCCCTGTGAGAAAAGCACCACTGTAGCATTTATCTATTGTGATATAATCTTTTATTTTATCTGTGCTCCACTTCACAGTTCTTTATTAGCTCCCTGTACAACTATTTACTGTTCAGAATTACTTCAGGTGCCTTTCTGAATAAAAGTATCCTGGCTGTAGTGAAAAGAGAAAAAAAAACCTCGTAGAAGGTTGTCATGTGTGTAAGGCACTTTAAAGAAAGATAATGAGGCAACCAACACATCAAATGTATTGTTATGGATATCATTCAAATGCAGTATGTAAATATTCCTAAATTAATAATCAATATAACTCCTAAAACTAGGAAATTAAGGTAAATAATATTGCAAAATCACTTTTATTACCTGTGATTATCCCCACTTTGACATCATTAGCAATTTAATAATAAACCTGTATTTCAATAATCATTTTTTCCCTTCTTAATTCTAAAGAACACTGTTGATTTTGAAGACTAGTGATTAAAGCAATTACAACTTTTAGTCATAAGGGCTAATTCTTCAACTGTTCCTGTAATTACAAGAATGAAGTCTTGGCCATGGCAATTTTCATAAAGGTCAGACTAATTCGCAGCCTAAGAGCACTGCTTTACTGGATACCTTCATTTATGTTTTCTGAAACAAGCATTGTTCGAAAAGTCACTGCTTGTCTCCTCCCCTCTGACATGTTATGCAAAATGCTTGCAAAGGGCAAATTAAAGAACTGCTTCAAAAAAGCTAAGGATACAATAAAAGAGGAGTTTTATTCTGCCTTGTTCTGAGGAAGAATTTGCCTCCCTGAGTACTAATTTTAAAGGTGGCCAACAGTCCTAAAAAGATATGGGATTCCCATCCTCTATCCTAGACATATTTAATACTTTACAATTATACATCTGTATTTTAAGAAACAAAAGAATTTGGGGTTTCGAGCACCTTCTTTGCTGACTCACTTATCCCAGGCTAGCTTGATCAGATACATTTTTTTATCAGTTCTCCCCTTCTAATCAACTCCCTGGATGGTAATGTTCCAGGGTTAAATTTTCATGGGGGTACCCGCAGTTATGTCTTTTGCCCACATGTAGAGGATCAACAGAATTATCTTCATCTTTGCTTTCTTTGTATGATGCCAATTATAATTCGAAACCTATGATATAATTTGAAATCATACCTGGGATTCAATCCTGCATGGAGTTCATCATTCAATCATGCATGTCTTAAAAACTGATTTTTCTTTCAATGCCTATTGGCCGTGGTTCTTAGGGTGTTTGACATCTGATAGGAAACACTTAGCTTTATACAGATGGGGAAAGAAGGCTGAATATGATAATATCCCATAGGACAGTTCTTAATTGCCATCTATACTTTTATGTCTTTACTGAATATATATAAATCCCTTTGCATAGGTAAATCCATTAAAAGGTGACCTGCTAAGTTTTTAATTAAAAAAAAAATAAGTTCTGCTGTCCCCTTTTTATGATCTTCAGGTAAGAGAAAAAAATGCATCAGGGATTCATAATATCACAATTACCTATTAAATGCAAAATTAACACCTGAATTGTCTGAAAACCGAGGAGTTCCTTATAAAAGATAAGTGAATGACTACATAAATGACTCGGTTTAAGACCAGCACAAGGAAAAAGAACATATAATCATATGTTTATATATATAGAAAACCAAAATTGTCAATTTACCTATCTATACAGCAGTATATTTTAATATGAACACTTGGAACATCTGAGATGAAAAAATTCACAAAATCTGAATACTTTTTGTGGGGTCTTGCTCAAAATCTCAGAAAACAAACAGTGGAAAAAGGATCTCTTGACATCATTAAACTTTTGATCTGTCGTTACAATATATTTCTATTCTTTACATGCTGTTCTGTGCTGCAAATACTGTTTATGTATTTAGTATTCTTTAACAAATAAAACAGAGCTTTTGGAACATAGAACAGAAAACAGATTTTTTTTTCAACTGGGACGTAGAAGTAAATATGGACTTATTTATTATATCCCTGGATTTGTGTATAGGGTGTTTAATTTTGTACAGTCTTTCAGCTGAAGTGAAAGGCTTAAAAATAGTTTCATTTGAGTCTTCATCATACCAAAGAGTAGGGTACTTGAACCTGCTTAAGAGAAGAAAGACCTGGAGCACAGGTTTTGCCACTTGTAGATCAGCCCTAAACATGGCTGCCCTTTGTTTCTTCTCCTCCTGGGGCACATTGATTATGCCTATTTAATACCTGATAAAACATGTTAGAGACCTGTCTTTAGTGGCCTGAACTAGTCAGGCCAGTGGAATACAGGTCTTGTGGAGAGCCAATGGCTGCATTGAAGCAGATGCTGAAAACTGGTTTGAAATGCTTTTGTTTACTTGTCATATAGACAACGAGCATTTCTCAGAGCTCAGATAGCTACCAGTAGAAAAGGGAAAGCTTTGGTATTTAATCCCCTAGTTTTTATTTTGTTTATGGCTCCCTGTATTTTGGGTATTTGCCAGTGAAACATTAAAATCTCTTTTTCTAACTGTTTTTTTTCCCCATGCATACTGCATGAAACCAAGCTTATCTCCAGCCAAATAACACAGGACAGAGTTTCAAGATACCAGAATTTGGGTGGAATCTTCCATTTTATTTGGCAAATAAATTATGTTAGAGGAAGTCGGGGTGACAGAGAGCTGCTGGCTCTGTGTGTGCATATGTTTTATGAGAGAGGAAAGGGAAGTGGCTAAGTAGCAGGACCCTGGCTTGCTTCCATGGTAAAGCAGGAGGTAAATCTGGTACTGTCCAATTGATTTGCTCAAGGTGTTTGCTGGAAATGGCTGCTGTCTTACCTATATATTGCGTAGCGTGAAACTTGTATATTTGTCAGAAAGATTATTCTGGGTTTTCACAGTGCAGCATGAGTTCTTTCCAAAAACAACTGTCCTAGGTCTCCAAAGCAGATGGTGTCACCAAAGTTTTTATTGTGGGCTCTCACTAATTTTGTTTCTCATTAAGTAATAAATATTATTTCCAAACAGATGTTTGAAAAGTGGTGGTAAAAAAAAATCCACTTTAAAATGTTTTAAGTGTGTAACTAAAATCCTTTGTGTTAGGAAAGTGATCAGATAAAAAAATTAGCAGTAGTATAGGGATAATATGACTCTCTTTTTGGATCCAAAGTAGTGGAGACCAAATTCAATTAATGTTCTCATTCTCTCTTTTGCTTTCTTAATGTTTTTCAAAGAATTCACCCTAAACCCACAAGAGATGAAACCTTTTAAATGTTTTGAATGTTGTGCAAATTAACCAGGGGTTGGACACGTATTAGTAAGTTTCTGTGCAGGAAATTCCCTAGTTGTGACTATTTCTAATGGAAGCAGTGATTGCTGAAAAGAAGCAAAATGGTATTTCAAGAAGAACCATGAGTCGGTTAAGGATTTGAAAGAAATGAATGCAGAACAAAGAAATTAAATGGCTTTATGTGTCTAGCTTTTCCAGGTAACAATTAAAAATGCATATAAAGTACATGTAATACAGTTATTTTTAACAACTGAAAGTACAGTTCTAGAAAAGTTCAATATTATTTAAAGTGGTGCTCTTGCAATTTCTTCTTCCTTCCTGTACTTGTTCTTACATTTCTGACCCTGCTTTGCAGTTGCTGACACTCTTTTGTCCTTATTTGTGGTTATTTCAGAGAGCTAAAGTAGAAGAAAGCCAATATCTGGGTGGCAAAAGAACATGCTCTGAAAGGCCAGAATGATAAACAAAGTGTTGGGAAGGAGGAAGATCATCTTGGAATAATCTAATGAATGAAATTATGGTTTAGTTTTATTAAAACACCTAGGATTAATTACTGACACATATTATCTTTAGGAAGTCTCATCATCCAGGATACATTAAACCTTAAAAAGTGAATGTAAACATGATATGGAGAAAAATCCCACATGGTTGTGAAAAAAATAACCCTGCTTTTTTACCATTTTTATTAACTTTTATTAACAGAAAAGATGAAAAATTGTAAGCAAGATTTAGATATTTCCCAGCACTAGAAAACTGGCGGAGGAATTGAAATTAGGAAGAATCATTCTGTTCTAAAACTGCCATTAAATATAATTTTTATATTATTAATAAAGACATTTTTTAAAATAAAACACTGTGGGGAAAAAATCTTTAAAAACATCCTACACTACAGAGACCATTGCATTGATTATTAATTATTAGAACTGTTATTATTTGCTTTCATTTAGAGATTTGTTTAATTAAAATAAGTCTTCCCAGTTCTATGCATTAATATATTTATATTATGTGAACAGCTTGCACCCATTTCTTATTAGTAGAAATGTAATATGGCATTGAGTATTTAACATGTTCAGTGAAAACTAGTCACGGTGTTGAATGAAGCTATTCTGGATATATACTGATATAATGGATTGCCAATGAACACAAAGAGCTTGGAATTCAGCCACTAAAATCCATGTGCAGAGCATTAATTTAGCTCCTAAAGGGGAAACCTGGGAACTCCTACCAAGAGGGAGTCAGATGATTCTGTGCGAATGAGGACAACTGAGAAATGACTGATTATGCTGTCCTTGAAAGGAAGGACTTATAGTTTTATTATATGTCTTCAAGATGGCAAGAATTAAGAGTTTTTCTTGTGAATAAAATTTGACTATTTCTTTAGCTGCAGTTGCACGCAGGGAACCACTGGCAAACTCAGATAATTTAGATGTCTGTAAGCAAAAGACTTGCCATTTCTGTCTGTTCTTTTTCTGTCCCTATTCCTTTGGTTTTCTGAGTACCTTCAGGGCTGCTTCACTTCTGACTTTTCCCTGCTGCTGTGCTCAAGGCGTCTTGAAGGGTACCTCAGGCAGGGGTTCAATGCCAGCTGCCTGGTAGATTCCCAGCAGGAGTTATTCAGGATGGTGACGTGCATATTATACATTAGAGCTTGTGCAGAACCCTAATTTCTCTTAAGACTATAGAAATTGAAGTGTATTAAGCCATTAATTTAGGAGAAGTCGATAATTTCACTTTCCTGGAATCTCCAGGCACTATTTGTTTTATTCCAGATACCTTCACTTGCTTATTGTTTGCATGGCAATGGAAAGTGTCTTATTTTTTTAGTTTTAGCTCTTTCCTTTGGTCTCCAAGATTTAGTATTTCATCTAGGCTACATCAACAGCCTCAGAAAATGATCCAGTAAAAAACAAAGTAAATCATATGCTGAGTAAATATTTTTTTTCTGTAGACTTCAGGCAAGTCTGTCAAGAAAACATGCTAAACTCCTCTGACACAGAGTTTTAGCTACCCAAAACTCATCAGCAGAAGAGCAGCTACAACTTCTCATCAAATATGTTCTGATACAATCAAATTCAGATTTGCAGTTGTATCTTTTGAATATCCCACCTTACTGCTACTGGAAGTGTGAAGTATTAGTCATCAAGACTGATGCAGAGAAAAATTAATAGATTCTGTAAGTCAGAATAGTCACAGGGTTTCCACATTATCATATGCATTTTGAGAGAGTGACTAGGTTTTATTAACAGTAAATTATCTTGAGCTGTTATTATATATTCTCTTGGGCACAACACCTATAATGCCATACGTTATTTTTTTGTGTTCCTCATTCTCAGGTTTTTTAATTAAGGGTGCACGGGTGAAATCAGTGAAGTCTCGTTAATTTAATTAATGGATTGAAAGGCCACATGACCATGAATTAACATGAATTACTCTATGGAGACAGCATTATGTTTTTGAGAAAAGAAACATTTCACTGACCTCTAGTCACCTAAGTAAAATGAGCAGAGATAATCAACAACCAGAACTCACTCATTAAGAGATTGGGAAATTTTTTAAAAAAACTTTAAAACTATTCTTACATGTGAATTTCTTTTGAAGCTGCTACTTCAGTACTGAAGCAGTACTGAAGTTTGAAAAGATCTGTTATTTCATTTTGGTTATCATTTATTACTTTCCAAGGTACTTGCAAAGAAGAAAAAAATCGGTTTTTATTTGGGCTAAGAGAACAGAATTCAAGATCTATGGGGGAATTTTTGTTTTACTTTTCTGCCAATAAGATGGGACACTTGAGAGATTTTTCTGTGCTTTAGGTTTCTCATCTGAAAAATTAGTATGTTCATTCATAAGAATGTTTGTTAAGCACATACCAATGAAGAATGAGATACATGGGACAATGAGCACTATTTACCATATTAAGGAATTCTGGAAGAAATAGTTGAATTTTTAAGGAATATATTTGAAGGATATTCAGAAACTCTAAGACTCTTCTTTCTAGTGCACTAGTTGATACCAGCATTTGACCACCAAAATAAGAGCTAGTTTTATTTAGGGTTCTTTTTCTAAGATTTAAACATTTTGTCAAAACGTGTCTGCAGAAAAAAAATAATTGTAACAGGTGAATATACACTAAGCAGTAAAGTGGACATTTAAAATACTAAATTAAAAAGAAGATATTTCTACAGCTAATCAGCAGTAAGTTACAATAATATTTAGGATGTAAAGGGTCCTGAAGGACAAGTTGTGTATTTTTGTTCTCTTTGTTTGATTCCTTAAATAAATAGTTCTATGGGATTTAAAATGTTATGGTTTTTTACGTGTGACATTTTTCATGGATTTTTACAGGGGTGAATGAATACACTGTTATCTAAATATTTGGACATCAGAGTTTTTTATGCATCTGGTCCCTTATTACAACATGAGAACACGTCTGCAGTAATACAAATGAAACAGACATGAGATTTATATAGATGTAATAAAAATACCTTGGTCTTGTCCCAGAAACAAAGAGAAGTCGTATATCTAATTACAAAAGAACACGAAAGAATAATTCTTCTCAGTTTGCCTTACTACTTGAAGTACCTCCAATCTTTGAATCAGCTTCTATCAGAATACATATGGTCTTGATGCAAGTGTTGGAGTTTTTTTGTTTACAAAATGCTGCCAGAATCACCAGTGGACCACTTACAGATGTGTACGACTGAGGTGAAATCTGCATCTGAAAACCACTCAGAAAGTGTATTTATGGAAGAATACGCTAGCTCTGCTACTGGTAGTGTTTTATGTGCAAAGAACTGCTGCACTAGTCCTATAACATTTTCTGTGTCTTCCAATTTTTTTTCTAAGTACAGTTCAAGGTACGGTATTCTGCCCATAAAACCTTTTACCTTTTGACTCCTAAGTATCTTAAAGACCTGATCTGTCTCTTTGCTTTATATCAGCAGCTGAGATCAACTGAGACATTTAAAGTGACAGCCTCTATATTTAGTTTAAATGTCATGGGGCTGGTGACACTTTCTCCTTAGTGCAAAGCCATAGATTTCTACGATTCACTTCTCCTGTTGTTACATCAGAATCAATTTTAGGCAGACTTCATTCACTAGCTGTATTCAGATAGAGCAGGTTGCTTAGGAAGACTTCTAATCGACTGGGGAATTCTTTTCTGTCATTTGCCATTCTCGCTGTCAATCTACATTGTTACGAGACATGCTTTCAAGAAGTCTTGCTGTATTTGTGCCTACATCTTCTTTTTCCCTCCACTGGGAAAAAGAGCAGCTATACTGGGAAGTTGCCAGGACAGCAAGAATAGCCTCCTGAGTGGGTACACAGAGCATATTTTGAGACCTCTGCTGAATGGAAAAAAAAGCAGTAAAAAGCATTTTGTAATTTTAAATGTATAGAATAACTCAAAATATTCTCTGCAGTAGGCACAGAGAATGCCTCACAAAAATGAACCCATAACTTCTATTTTGATCAGCCTTCCTTATCTATAATACATTTTAGCCTCTCTTACACCTTCCATTAGACTCTGGAATATATGAAGCTCACCAGCATGTGAAATATTCTTCATGATACCCACTGAGCTATTTTAGTTATACTGTTTAACTTTCAGCTGAAATACAAGAAGCAGGCAGGTTAAAAAGGAGAAATTCTCTATGCAGCCCATCTATTACCACTGTCTGCAATATCTATTGGGTTGAAAGTCCAAATCCCATTAAAGTAAATGAGGATGACATGATCAAAACATCACGGGTTTAAAAGTTTGTCTCTGACTCAATTTCTGACCTGCAGTTTAGGAGGGGCATGACTATATGCTTTGTGAGTAAGTAAATTAAACAAGGAGCAACTATCTTCTCTGTCCACTTGTGTAAGTCAACTTAGTTTCACTTGATGTGATTTAACATAATGAATCCCAACATGAACTCTGGTCAAATTTATTAATATTAATTCACCCCAATTTCTACCCTGCACTTAGAAGACTTTGACGCTGTAACTCCTCAACAACTAAATGGGAACAAAGTTGAGCTGGGCAAAAACTGAAGTTAATAAATCTGTCTGAAGATCTAGCAAGTCATTGGAAATACATAATATAAGAGAATGTTCAAAAACTTCAACAACTATTTTGGCTGGTGAATGTTTTAATTATTTTTTCTTGCTTTTGACATAATTAATTTTATCATTTCATATTAACTGGTTATGTACATTTAAAAAAAAATTTGCATGGATTCAAAAAAGAAAAAAAAAATAATTTCTTCAAAATTGCTTTCAAGTTAACCTGAGTCTTCCTTTTAAGCATCTTCTGTGCTCCAATAATCAGTTTTCTCTTCTGTTTTTCCAGTGGTTCTGCTATAGCTTGTTAGGCAGCAGAAGAGAGGGAACAGCAGGGAAACCAGCTATGATAATTTTTCTTGTGCTGGTGTTCTAAAATTATGGAAAATAAAACCAGAAAAGTTGAAGGGTTGTGTAAAAATAGGTTTATATATCTGTATGTGTGTATACATACATATTTGTATATGCTCTCAAAAGAATCCAGAAAACATGTTTTCTAACATTTCAGAAAAAAATGTATATCTACTATATTAAAAGTACATTTTAGTACCATAATTTTATAATTATTTATGTATCATACACATAGTATAAACTGCAGCTGATAAAAGATACACTTATACTGCCTGATGACTACATTTTGAATCACAAATCAATTTGCCAGTGGAAAAAAATTGATTAGTTTTTTTAAATACCCAGCATAACACAAAGTTATAGATTTTTGGATTGTAGGGCAGATAGCACTGAAATTGTGCCACAATAATGCATATGGGCTTCAAACACAGTTACAGGAATATCTGCATGTATTTCTCATCTGAAAGACAATAGAAGGTTTACTGGAAAGTTGTAACATAATCACAGTACTCTAGTGGTTAAAAAGCTTTATCTGATTTCCTCTTTGAATATATCTTATGCATAGTCCAGTTTTCTTTTTCATCTTCAGCTAAAGTAAATCTTACCTTCTTTTGAATTCCAAAACATCTATAGACAGCAAATATAGCTCATGGGGTTTTTTGTCAGTCTAGAGAAACGAAATTATTTTACTCATCATCCAGACATCCAGTCTTCTGGATCATCCAAATTGTCTTTCTTTGTAGCTATACTAATCTAAAGGAGTATTTGTCTACAGCACAAGTAGTTCTCTGTGGATTAGTGTAGCTGCAAAGTGCATATAAGCTCTACCTACAGCACTATGCTTTTCACTTGAGGTAACAACATTTCATTCTGCAGCCAATAGAGAGAAATAATCCAAATAAGTTCTAAATCATTCAAAATACCTGTGTCTCTACTGTGACAATAGAGAGATGCTAAAGCAAATAAAGTCATAAATTAGGCATGTCGTGATACTTACAAATGTAGGAAATTTAGGAGGTGAGTACTTTGGGTACTGAAAACTGACTTTCTCAGGCCTAACCAGGCAAGGTTTCTCAAAACAGATGTTTTAGCACAAAAAGTATCTTGCTCCTATGTTAGGATACAAATTGCATCTTATCTGCAAAAAAAAAAAAAAAAAAAATGTGCTGTGCATCTTTCAAGGTTAATTTTGTTGTTTCCTACCTAACCTTATGTTGGTTTGATTAAAAAAAACCCCAAAAAATTATCAACGTGACATTTTAAATATATCCTTACTAGAAACAGTAAGGTAGGATAAGGAGTTTCTCAAAATGAAGGAAAAGGAATCATTAATGAATAATGTAAAATCTAACCAAACCTACTCCTATGTAATGCATGCAAGCTGGAATTAATGTTTATTTTTTCTTCAGACAAGCAAGTGCTGAAAGAAAGTGGTTCTATATCAAGCTTAGTGCTAGAAGTTATGATTCCCAAGATAACATAATTTCTTTCCATTTATTTTCTAAACTGCAACAATATTATTAAGCTGTTTTCTTCTTAGAATCCATTCTAATATAAATTATTTTATTCTAATTAGCCCTATTTTCCATGCCATGTGAGAAGTAAAAAGTGTGGTAATAAACTACTTTGCTTTAGAATAGAATAAAGACTGCAGGATTTGTCACAAAATAAATTCTGAGATTCCATAGTTTATAATAGTGTAAGTCAACTTACAAAGAAATTATTTTGGAAACCTCCAAAGCAGCTCTAGCTCTAAATCATTAGACTTACTGTCATGAAGTACATTTCATTTACCATATTTTTTAAAACAAGAAGATATCAGACTGTACTAGCTCAGCAGAATTCTGATGACAATCACTAAAGTGTTGATTCTAGCTCAGAAAGTTGTTGACTCCCAGAAGATAAATGAGTCTTCAGAAAGAAAGAAATGAGCATCAGTGACACTCCCTAAACCAATACGGTTGTCTGACCTATGCAACACAACAGGAATTATTCTTCACATTTGCTGTCCACTGCCACCTCCCATAGTAGAAAGCTTCAGCGAGCGATAATGAAATTATCATTATTTTAGGGCAAAATTCTTAACTCTGCCAGTGGGATTCATTAGCAGTAACATGCAAATCAGATAACTGAAATGGGTTTAAAACTGTGGGAGTAAAGCTGTCCTTGAATCTCAAGGTTGTCAGAAAATGCTGGGGATAATTATTCTGCAAGAACTTTAATCTGATCTTTCCAAGGATCTACTGCAAAGCCTGTTCTAAGTATTCTGGAAAAAAGAAACAAAAACAAAACCAAAAAACGCCACAAAAACAATGAAAACAACAACGAAACAAAAACACCAAAACAAAACAACAACAACAAAACCAGAGTACAATTTCATATTTGGTAAAAGTGGCAACACAGCCTGGTTGACATACATTTAGTTTCCTAAAAACACTGGGCCATCTGAAGCAGTTACCACCCAAGCTGCTCGTAGACATGCATTTAGTGTTCCCTTGTGGCAGGGACAACCAAACCGCCGATGAAAATGCAATCTCACAGCAGCCTATGCAAACTTGCATCAGGTTTTGTCCTTGCTACAGGCTTTTCTGCTTCCCGGAAAGAAGAGGTACCATCATAAGCCATCATACTTTCTGATTCCCCAGCTCAGTCTGATATCAACAAATGTTAAGCAACCAAGGTCTCACACCTTCTGGGGCACAAGGAATTATAAACATTTTACTCAAGAGAAACAGGCAAAACAGGCACATACCTGCTTATCCAATATGGAAAGATTGACCTCAAGCTGCTTTCCCAAGGTTATGTATAAAATCCATGGCAGAATCTAGAAAAGAGGATTGAAATGTTGACACATTTTTAAACAGTGGCAAAGATCAATCATATTTAATAACATTACTATTAGTATTTCATAATAGCTCTCCTCAGTTCAGTCTTGGGTCTTGGTTTTAGATTATGTATGACATAGTATCTAAAATCATTATGCAAAAAGGAAAAGGCAGTGTACACAGACATAAAATGAATTACAAGTCTGGAAGTCTTCCCAAAGCCAATGTGGAAATGCCAAGGTTGTCAAAACCTGATGATGGGATATTAAGAAATCTTTCATCTTATATTTCCATGCTAGCATTTAGGAGTTCATTCTAAATATCTAGGGAAGCCATAAACACATGCAGTACAATTTTGTATACCATAGGAGTGACAGAGTAGCTACTGCATTAAATTAATTGTGAAAGCATATTTTTCTTAAATTTTCTAGGTGTTACCAAGCACAACCTTGAATGTCAGTATCTTAGAAATCATTAATTGCACCCTATGCTAAATTATCATCTAATGTCAAGGAAAAATTTAAATCAGATTGTATGAATTATTCATCACCTCCAATTCAATATGAATGCTGTTCTAGCTGAGTGTTAAGCACTTTTGAATAGTATCACAGAAGGTGAACATTTTTCTGATAACAGGATACCAGAAAATGACCTGACCTTTATAAAATACAGGTCCCAAAAAATCAAGATTTACTTCATGAGAAAACATGAACTTAGGACTAAAGATATTAACTTTGTTAGTAGGGTTGTATAAGTATTTGCATAACATATTTCAGATCAAATCCACTCACACGAGATTAAGACTCTCAAAAATAATGTTAGAAATCTCTTAATATATGTCTTTCCACTCTCCCAACAATTTATTCAATTGTGTTTTCAGTTAAGATACAGAGCCTGTTTGCCATATGCCCATTAGTAGACTAACCTCTTGTTTCTGGGGATATTCCTAAGAGCAATTGTTGCTGCTGCCCTGGTTTGGTAGGAGATTTTGCCTTTACTTTGCTGAGGATGCATGTGTTGGAGGAGAATGGTGAATAGGGCTGCTTATTTTTATATCTGTGCATTCTTACAGTAGCTATATTTCCCAGAGTTAAATGTTTGGTGTCAATTAACGAAGGTGTTATTTGGATAAAACATTATTGTCATGTGACTATAAGCTTCCACATTTCATACTGCACATTTCAGAAGCTCCTTTGCCTATCCAAATAAACTCGGGTTCACAGATCTTACTTTCTGGACTGGTCATTTAGGTGTGTGCATGGAAGGAAAAATTAAAAAAACAACCCCCGCACCAAAAAAAAAAAAAAAAAAAAGGCAAGAAAGAAAGAAACAAAGAAAGAAAGAAAGGACACAGAAAGAGACTGTTGTCAAAATCCAATTCCTGAGTGAAAAGTGGAATTTTAAAATCCCATGACTTGATGACCTGAAAAACCTATGGTGACCTGATGGACTGGAAAGCCTATGGTGACCTGGTGACCTGAAGGTTTGAAATTTCCTATCCAAAGTAAGATCATGCAACTTGCTGTGGGCTTACAAGAGTGGGCTGCAGGCAGCCTTGGCCTCATGGCTTGTGGCTGTGTCCCTGGGAGGAGGGAAGGCCAGCATTGAATGCAGGTGTGGTGATTCTTACAACAAGAAGCACATGAGTAGCCCAGGGGATGATGGGTATAA
>VWZT01011569.1:31852-51749 GCA_013397055.1 Pachycephala philippinensis | reverse complement strand
AGAGGGATGGTGAGCCGCTGTAGCTCTTGCCCATAAGGTCGGTGAGCCGCTGTAGCTCTTCCCATGCGTGATTACTGCAGATGGTGCCGCAATGTTACACTGCAAACTGTGTTGGCCTGGTGTAAGGCAACATCTGGAACTATGTTGCCTCGGTGTATGGTGACAACTTGCTTTCTTAAACATATTTTAATGTTTTTATTTTATCTTTTTTTAAAATTTATATTTGTTTGTGTATATTATTATTGTATAAGAAAAGCATCAGATATCCTTAATTCACCAAATAAATACTGTTCCACACAAGCTGCCTTATGCACAGTTTAGAAAGTGACTAGACTCCAGCTGGCCTATGAGTCTGTCAGCTAGGAGGAAAAACTGTAGAGAAATAGAAAGATACAGCAACAACTTTATGAAGTACAGCAAGAATCTTTAGTCCAGGAAAAGTAGCACTGTCCTGCTCATACTTATATTCTTTCTGTGTCATTTTGCACATTACTCATGCTCTGAAGCTTTTTCCCTACTAGTTACTATGTATCTATTAATTCTAAATTAATTTATTAAAAAGTTGATTGTAAATATTAGTGTGATAGAGTTCTTCCTTTCCATTTCCAGATACCATGTCCAGCACACGATATTTGCTAAATTAAAGATAGTATAACACTGTTGTGAACCTGAAATTTTAAACAATATTTTCACACAAGTTAGGACTAGGAAAGAAACCAAGAGGTTCCCTAAGTCATCACTTCCACAAAAAAACTCAAAAATCATGTATTCCTGAATAAGGTAGGTATATTTAAAGAAATAATTTTTTCTTGGGTTATTTTTTTCTTCACTTAAAGCATTGACACAAATCTATGCTAACTTCAGTTTCCTCATGGATGCACTCACTTATGTTACTAGGTAAAAGAGACCCAGGGAATGAAATTGAGCATTGGATGTCCAATTGAACTGCTGCTTAACTGGTAGCTTCCTCTATATTCAGTTTGGACCACTCTGACCTAGCTCTTGGAAAAAATAATGGTTTAGAAGAGAATAGGTCTAAGCAGTTCAGGTAGAGGATAGTAGTATAGATGTGTCAAGCCTGTTGCACTTGACTCTAAGCTTCAGGACTCATATCTGCCCCCTTTCCTATTTAGTGGGACAGACACGATCTATCCAGATTCCTAAGCACAGATGCATCTTGAAAACAGCAGTCTGAAGGCTAGGTGACCTCGGTTGCCTAGTTATCTCACAAACAGAACTGACTGAGGAATCTTGCCTGAAGATAGATCTATGGTCAAAAGGTGTTTATCTCTAATTTAGTGTCTAAAACAAGATGGAAAATATTCAATTCCTAAAATTATATGGTGCAGCCATACAACGTATGTATTTATACTGAAAATTTAGAAGTAGTGCTAGAGCTTCAATGAAGCTCAGTTTGCAAAGGAAAGAAGAAATGAGTCAAATAGGACAGTTCTTTAAAATCTTTAAAAAAAAAGTTAAAAAAAAAAACAAAATTAGGACAATGAAATTTCACTTGCTGCTATGTTATGATATTTTTTTCATTATCTGCTTAATGGAATTCTAGTTTGTGAAATCCCTCCTTAAAAATGTTTAATGAATCAAACAGACAGATAAAATGAAGGAATGTCATTCAGACAATAACCAGGCACTGCATGATGTATTCTGGCAAGTCACTGAATCTGTTTTAGGCAATTGTCTAAGATCTGGGTCATGCAGCATAAACTGATAGCACATCTGCTATGGTTTATAACTATACAGATAAATATTTATCTATAGTAAATTCTGGTACACTCTGAAACCTGTACAGTGTGGAAGTAAGAGTTTTATGTTAAAAGGAAAGTGCCAGAAAATACATTAATGGGTGAATTTATAGCTATTTTTTGCTTTAAAAGGTCAAGGGTTTAAAACAGCAGGCATATATGAAACAAAAACATTATGGTGTTTCAAGTATATCCTGAAAATAGAAACATCATGTACACTGGTCTTTACATGAGAATACAGCAGTTCCGGCTGTCCTAGTAGATAATCTGTACAAAAGAGTAATAAAGGCATTCAGTTAAAAAGGAATCTGGAAGCTCCAGAATCACGGGAATTGATAGCAATACCTGGCACCTATTATTATGCAAGAATGGTTCAGAATGGCAGAGAGTATCTTCTTATGCAACATTGAAAAAATTTACCAGTGTCTTTACAATGTGTTTTTTCTCTATGGACAACTTATTGATAGTACATGGAGATTTGAAGCAGGTGTCCGTAAATAAGTATCTAGTAAAATCTGAGATGCTCCAGGGAAGGTGAGACAGCTGCATAGGTTTATCAGCTGTGACACAGGAGCTGTATGAGGAGCTACCACCACCAGAGACCATGTAAGGCTGGGCAGGCTATCGCTGGGAATCTCACCTTTAACCATCACCTCTACATGGGCAGCTGAATTTAGCCCAGGGTTAAGACATTAAATAGCAATACAATAACAAAAAGCAAAACTTAATGGAGTGCAAGTTATTTTCTTGGATAGAAGTGTCTTATGCATTTTTAGATGTTGAGAGTTGTCCCACCTAATTTCCTTCTCTAGAAAACTGTAGGTCTCCTATGGCTCCCAGCTCGGGATTTTGTAGATATATAAACAGCTTCCTCAGATGTCCCAAGCTGGTGGACACCTATGCCTGCACAACGGAACACAATCCCCAGAATCATAGTCCTAGTATGATTTTATGCCAAATCATCTCTGATGGATCTTATTTTCAATCCTTCTATTTTTTCAGGTGGTCAACTACTTATCTGTGTTTGTGAGATTTTTTCTGAACTGAGACATCTCTCCAGGAACTGGAAGTGATGCATAAGTATCCCAACCACTACAAAGGTTTTAAATCTTCCTGTGATTCAAGAAAAAAAATAGTCACCTCAGAGACAACAAGAGTTAGAAAAGTAAAAAAAAAAAAGCACCAAAATTACCTAGAGAGCTTTTCTATTTCATTATCCAAAGGATTTCTCATCAGTATGCTGATAAGAAAAAGACACAGATGTGTGTTTCCCATATCAAATAGTTCTTGTTATTCTGTTCTTGTGGCTGCCCCAGCAACCAGTGACCTGTGTGAGAACCTGTGCTGACAAGCTCCACAGGTATCCAGGCTTAATGTAGCTCCGGAGTGCTTTTAATAGATAAGCATAGTCTATCTGTTCTGGCAAAGAAAAATAGGGCAAGCAATCAGACAACCATCTTCCATAACCTGAGTGGAATATTTAACACAAGTCAAGGGTAAAGAAAACAATCTTCCCAGAACAATGCCTTGAAATCCCATTGAAAAAAAGAGCATCTGTGTTTATACACATTTGTGTGTATATATATATATATCTATATATATGTGTGTGTGTGTGTGTACGTGTATATATATATATGTATGTATGTAGTATGTATGCACTTATAATAGGAACGAGAGATTGTTCCTTTGTTTGCTTAAATATATTATTTGACAAAACAGGACCCCTTTCTACATAATAGTCTAGATATTCCAACTAGTAAAATGGCTAGAAGATATAATATAAAACCAGAAAAACATAATGACAAAAAAGTGTTGACCCACAAGAAAATGAAGTTTTCTTTACTCATTCTAGTTGTCTAGAAGTGAAAATTCTAATGCTACTGCATAAGGTAGCATACAGAAAAAAAACCTCATAAGGTTTAATTTTTTTAACACATTTTCCTTTTTATTGAGTTTTATTCCCTTTTTATTGCCAATAAAATCTACAGTACGATGATTCTGGTGTAATACTGTGTACTGCAAATTCACTCCTACTGAATTGCTTTTTTCTTTCTGTTGATTTATATACAGAGACAACTGAGAACAGAGTACAACACATTTTTAAAAATTTTTTGATTAATTTATTATTATTATTACTTTTTTAACCTTAAGTTTTAAAGACTTACCACTTAATCTTCCCTTGCTATGTACATTTTAAGCATGTGTCTGTAGGGAATAAAGTCTGTGATCATTAATTTAAAAGAACAGAAAACAGCTTACTAGCTTATTGGTTAGAGAAGCTCTAATCACTTTTGAAGTACAAGACCTCCTGAAAATTACAAAAAGTATCTCCTTTGAGCAATGGCACTGGAGTACCAATAAGCTGATAAGACAGAAAGAAACAAGGAGTTGTTTGGATGTTCCCATTCTCTCTGAATGGTCATCTCACATGACATGATCCATATCTTACTAACATCAGTATGAATGTAAGACGAATAATTCTCTGGAAGTAGATACTGGCACCTTGTCAAGTTTGTGAAGTGTTACTAAAGGAAAATGGTGTAGGGAGGAAAAAAAAGAATGAATAAGCAGAGAAAAAAAGGCATACAGGAATGAAGAGTTAGGTCAGAGTCCAACTGAAATAAATCTTATGATATAGGGGAAGACTCCCCAGAGGTTTGTAATTCCTGATCCCAAATGTCTAAAAATCATGATATTTGAAAGCTAGCAAAAGGCTCTAACGTTTCCTTGTAAGGTGGGGGCTACTTAGGTCTACAGAGCTGTAAAGTCTAGACACTAGATATGCTTTATAATGAAATCTGAAGTTATTTACATAATCATCACTTTCAAGAGCTAGATACTTATGTAAAACACTAGCTATTAAAAAAATTATAACAGTAGTATGAAGGATGACAACACTGTGCAAGTTTGTTAAAAAAATGGGCAAAGAAAAAATATATTGTGAGTTGGTAGCATCCCTTTGCTGCTGTAATATGAAAATCAAGAGGCATGGGAGAGTGTTCCTTAAACTCACTGTCATTCATGCTTATTTACTGCCACTTTGGAAGCGATCACAAGATAAATACAGTTCACTATCAGGATCAGAGATATAAGAAAAAAGGTGGGAATAGAAATGTTCTAAAAAATTAGGGTTTTTTTAATTTAAAATATTAATTTTCTCTCACATTTCATGATCCACACAATATTTTAGGCTCCTTTTCAGAACTGCCATCAGTGAAACCTGTTCTAAGACAATAAAACAAGGATAGGTTAAAGAGTGATAGGTAAAACTGAGTCTTAAGCCTGCATTTGTTAAAAAAAAAAATGTGTTTCATGTAATTCTCTTTACTTGTCTCATTAAAATGGTGATAAAATTCCACTCTGCTGAAATCAGATAGAGTTTTGCCGTTCTTTTCCACGTTGCCAGCATTTTATTTACAGATTCAACATCCACTGTATTTCAGACAGAGAGTGTTGGCTCAACTTTTCCCTTCACTCTGTCCCATCTCCTAGAAACTGCTGTTCTCTTAAGAGAAGGGGAAGATGATCCTGAACTACTATAGTCTACGGGATAATATATCACATACAGTGGTCATAAATTCAGATTATCCTTGTATACTTTCAGGTTTTTGAAAGATAGAGGCTTAAGAACTTTATCTATTTCCAAAGACATTGTAGCACAACAAAAATTCCATACCATAAGAGATTGAAAAATGGAACAGCTTGCTACAAAAGTCAGGTGCGTTGTGATCCAGGAATAAAAATAACCAAAAATAAAACATTTAAATAGTTATTTTTTTAAACCAGAGAATATTTTTTCTGTTTTCTTTACCAGCTTCACTTCATGTTCTTTTTGAGCATCAAAAAGAGAAGAAAAAGAAGACATAGAGAAGAAAAATGAGAGTAGGAATCTAGGAGGAAAAAAAAAAAGAAAAAAAAAAGGTGAAAGTATTCAATATAATGAGATAAACAAAGAAATAATTCATACTTTAAAACAATCATATTTTTTAAAGGAAAAATAAACAAACTCAGACGACAAGCAAAGCCTCTTACTTGTCTTAAGCCGTAACTCTGAGGGGAATCTAGACACATTCTATGTGCTCCAAAACATTCTGGTACACGATTTGTTATACACTAAAATCCAGCAGTAAAAATACTCTCATTTTCTTTCCATGACATATATTTCAAGCACAGAGGTCCTGAAATGTAATCGTTGTTCTCTGGTGAGACTTTCAAGGACTTGTCCCATCTTCTTACTCACTTGTCACTGAAAGCAAGGTAGCAAGGTCTGGAGCAAAACCCATGATGGTTCTGTTCTGTTTTCCAGGAGACTATTTAAAACAGAGTGCATTTTCTCTGGATAAATACTCTAAGAAATTTCTATCAGTAAAAAACCTGAAACATTTCAAGAGCTCATTTGCTTATGAGCACAGTGTCTGCAGGAGTGATGGAAGTTTATGTGGCTGGCTGCAAGGGGAGGGAAAGGTGCCATCAGTTTGCTCCACGGAAGGTTTATTCAGCCAGCTTATTTCCACTGCATGTGCAACCAGGCTCTCTATCTCCCTGCCTGGAGCACACTTAGCTTTAAGCTGCCCCTTGTTACTTATTTTTTTCCTCTAACAGTTTAATCTTAGGTCATCCAGAGGTCAATCCAATGTATATGTTCCTGAGATAGGGCTGTAAGCCATATGGAAGAGACAATACACTAGTTCATGATTATGGAAAAGCACAGTGTACTTTCTTCCTCTTATTCTTCCTTTCAGCTTTAATGACAGTGAGGAAGCTAGATTGGTAAAAGCTACACATTAGGCTTCTCCTTGGGGAAAGAAGTGGAAAAGTGAGATTTTATGCATGAACAAAGGGATTCAACTAAAACATATTATTTCCCTGACTTACATGGAAGTCATAAACTTTTTATAACATGTGTTCTTAAGGATTTAAGATTCTCAGTGTGAAAAGTGCGTATAATTAGTAAACCCCATAATATATGAAAAAAAGGGTGTAATTTTGTTAGATGATTCTGTAGATTATATATAACAAAGAGTTTATCACATATTATCACTTCATATGAGTTTCAAGATATTGATATATTCTGTGGGGCAGAACTGATCCTGGATTTAGATCCTCTTTTGACATATCTTTCCTTAATAAACAGGCAATTTTGTTCTGACACAATAAAAAATGGAAGCTGTCTCTCACTACAAATTTGTCTTTCAACCACATTGTATAACACCTTCAAATTATTTTTTGAAGTTTTTTCCTCAGCTGGGCCACACTTGAACAAATATTGTCATGCTTGTTGTTGACATAGGTATTCCTTTTGATAAAATGCAACTCATCCTACTTTTGATTGTGAAACAAGTATAAAGAACATTTTGCTACCATTGCATCCTGACATTTGAAATTACACACACCAAGTCACATTGTATGTGAGCTCCTTACGTTCAAAAACAGGAAAATCTATTTATTTCTTTTTTCTCCAAAGGAACTATCCAGAAACTAGTTAAATCACACGCACTGCCCAATTACTTCATTGTCAACCGTAACAGCAACTTTTACTTTGTTGTCAATAAACTCCTTGCAAACAATCATGCCATTCACTTGGAATAAATGATTGGTTGACCTCTGATAGCTGTGGAAGACAAAGGTATCAACACAAAGATATCCCTTATGCTTCGGGAGGTCCCTGTGGTGTAGATTGTTTAAAGCTGGGAAAATAGCACAAAATAAAGTATCACACTTTCAATTTTTTGCTAAGCATCATCTATAAACTATTACCACATGAACAAAAATAAACTTTGATTCATGTCACACACTACATGAACTTTGGTCTGATCTATTTAATTAATATTTTTGTTGAGTGATTTGTTCTGTTTTCAAGCTTCTGTTCCTTTATTATTTAATTCTTAATGTAGTACCAGTCAGAAGGAAGAGGGGGTAGGGGTAAAGAATTTAGAAGCAGTCAAGAAGCAACACATTCAAGTTTTCTATGTTATCATATGAAGACTTAGAAATACAAACTGATACTGCACATATTAAAATGTACTCTGAACAATGAAAGTGTCAATAGACCACACAGAGGAATCTGATGCTATTTGACATAGCTTTAGGCATCCTGGACACCACACAGGGGTGGTAGATATGATACAGGGGTGGCCTGTGTCCTTCTGGAGTTGCAACAAAGGGTCTAGGAGGACAGCCCAGGGTAGCCCAAACAGCTCGAGGCATCTTTGGTTAGGCAAAGCAATTGAATCCCTTGGTCCAGCACCACCTTTTGCTCATTCATCTCAATGAACTTGAAGCTTTGCTCTGCAATCTGCCAACAAGTAGTTTCTACCTGAGCCACATCTTGCAAGTTTAGATGTCTTTCTTGAGTTTTTAAAGCTTCATTGATTTACTGTAACTCTTATCTGCAACTTCACCTCACTTGTATGTTTCTATTATCACATCCACAGGTTATTTCAACAAGAGCACTGTATGTTGCTGTTTAATTCTTCATAACAAGTGCAATACCTGGCAGTCCTGAGAAGAGATTCATGTAGGCATTCCAAACAATGACCATCTTTGCTGAAGTTGTGGTTTTTTGTTAGAGGAGGCTGCACTGATCATGGAATCAATAATAAATTTTCATTGACTATTTTTGTATTCGTTAATAGATGATAACTATGAAATTATGCTGCCAAAGCTAAGCACGGTTTTAGAGACTTCTGATAGCCTCAGATGTTTCTGTACTGAGTCAGACACTTGCAATTCATATATCTTTACAGAGAGGAACTTCAGAATATTTTGTAAATGTTTTATATAACTAACTTTATTCCCCCAAAGAGAGAGAGAACTACTTTACAAATCTGATATTCAGGATTCTGAATTGCTTTTTACTTTCATGTTAAATTTCCCCATGGTTTCCTTTTCTACTTTATTGGGTTTAATTGTCTTTTTGCTCAGCTCAAAACACCATGAGCTTTACGACAGACAGCATCTTTTAGTGACAGTGTTGTTTTGTTTTCTTGAATAAAAGGTGGCAGTTACGTTCTATTAAAGGAAGAAGACCAGAGGATAAAAAGAGGTTTTGTTTGCTTGTTTGCTTTGCTTCCATCTGCCACAGTCCTTTCCAGGATGCAAAATACAGAACACAGTGGTAGAGACTGCACTAACACTATGTGGTGCATTATGAAAAACCTTTTATCACATTGGGAAATAAAGGCAGGAAATTGTGTCACAGTTTATTGGACATAAAACAGTCAGCCATCTCACTGTGATTGAAGGAATTCGGTTTATAAGCGCAGGTTCTCCCAGGTCTGTGTGCCATGATCTCTGCTGGAATGCCTTGAGCACCAGGAAGGCTGACACCCTTTTGTGTCTCTCCTGTGGACTAAGGGAAAATATAGCATCATGAGCCGATTCCCTTTTCCTTTTACCTCGTTTTATAGAATCTTCTTTTCTTTCAGCACACAAACAATAATACCTTGCACTAAGACACTGCTGTTTGAAATGTCTGCTGCACAAGCAGAGTGCAGTATATGCTGTTTACTCACCCTCTGCTGCTCATTTATATGTAAGGTCAATGATGAATCAGACTTGGGCATAGAGCTGTTTAAATCCTGTTTTTTAATGCCAGCTTACTTAATACTTGGTTGAAAGACAAGCCAAAATTCTACCATTTCAGGACTTATCAGAGCATTACATGAAGTTAACCTCCGGTGCTATTCCCCATAAAACTCTGATAAGCACGTTTTAATAGCTCACAATCAGCTAGGGTAAGATAGTCACAGAGAGTTTTTCTCAAGAAATTAATGTTCCCTGTAAATCAATAGCATTGAAAATACCAAAGTAGAAGAGTATATGGAATTCACTAGATGTGTTTTAAAAGGAGGCACAGTCCACTTTGAGAAAGGATTAGCCACAAAGTTTATTGGTATTTTTACTCACACTCCACTGCTTTTGTTGGTCAAGTATAGTGCACCACTGCATGCTGCCAAGTATTTAAAGGGGGAACAGCTGTATAGGTTTCCATCTTGCTCAAGAAATCTCGTGTTCTTCTGAGGCATTATTTTCTAAAAATTCTACTTTCCAGCTATCATTATTTTGAGAAAAAGGGATGGCTCTTTTTCCTCAAAAGTTTTGAAAAGCTTTGCTAGACAATTTGAAAAGTCATAGATGTAACCGTCTCCTCCCTATTTGACTCAAAATAATGTTTAAAAACAGCATCAAGTTAATTGTCTGAATTTTAGTGCTTTTTTGATGGAGAATGTACATGAAGGTGTGCTACACTTTTTTATTTTGCTAGATTTGAATTAATAATTATCTGATTATTCAGGAGCTTCCAAATAACTGGAATATCTTGCCCTTTTGTGGCAACAGTAGTTCATGGACTAGGAGTTTTCCATTTTATTAATTTAAATTATCAGTGTGAGAAGATTATCCTTTTTTTTCAGTCATTCCAAGTTTTGTTATGCATGTACCATGCTGCTTCATCAGAAATAAATGAGAGCTTTGCAAGCAACTCAACTGTAAAATTTCTCTTGAGACAAAGTTTGTCTTCCAAAGACTGTATCATCACAGGGGCTTGTATTCAAATTAAAATACGGCAGTAGCTTTAGTTTCTAATGACTAATGGCAAACTAAAAAGCTAAATAGACAACAGAGGGAACATACAGGAACCGTTAACCTGACAATACTATTACCGTTGATTAGGTTCTCACAAAGTTTAGCATGGAAACAATTCTCATTAAAGCATCCTTCTGGTGTAAGAGATTTTGTGTCACATGAAAGTTAGGTATTTATTTTAATGAAAAGTGAGATGGTCATGATTATAGAACCTGGAGACCTAAGGAGATAGAAAATATCAGGCTCTTTATATTTGGACATAGAGCTGCTGTCCCTAGAAGAGGGTTTATATATGATCATGTTCTGAGTGACAGTACTTGTGATATATGAGGCAAAAAGAATAAGAGTTTATGAACCTCCCTGGGCTTAATTGTGTTTTGTCATGAATGTGTAATATTGCCCAATCTGTTGTAACTTTAAAGAAGTGTAGAGATAAAGGATTAACTACATAAAATATCACCTTCCTCAAATAATTGGCTTTTGGTGTTGAAGATATATTGATTTTCTTCTTAATATTTCCATCCTCTTTTTTTTCACATGATATGATAAGAACATTTCTCCACACAATTTGTTTGACATATTATTCTTGTGCTATACTCTGCATAGTGTTTGTGGTTTACTACTGCCCTATCAGTACAGGAGATTCAATTACAGAAATATTGCACGCATAGCTGAACTAAGAGTATATTAAGTATAGAATAACTGAACCAGATTCATATTGTAACATTTAGAAAAGCTAAAAAAAAAATTTTTTTCCTATTAGAGGAGCATCATCAATGATGTATAAAAAAGAAACTTGGTGTGTAAAAAGGGTTCATAACACAAACAGGTCTTATGGTAAAGTTGGAACGTAAGCATTAACACAAGATGGTGCAAAACCCCAAGAATGTGAAAACACATTACCTTTTATTTTAAAAACAAGTAATTCTAGTTTGTTGGGAAGAAACGTCATCCATGCTTACACTGCATAACAGAGTGCTGTGCAAGAGCAGCTGAGCTAACACAGACCTGATTGAATTTTTTAGGCTCAGTGTTACAAGGCAGATTTAGCAGCAAGCACCTTAAATGTGTGCTGGCTGTACCAGCCTGTTGCTGCACCCTGGTAAACACACTGAATCCAATATTACCTGAGCACTACACCAGCCTACTAGCATGTCAATGAGTATGTTGCATGTACAGCTTATATTTCAGTAAAAGCTGGCTCACAGAGCAACAGTTTTGTTATATTTCCACTCCAGGGTGTCTTTCTGTACCTTTTTTTTGCCAGTAAGACTATAAACAGATTGGTCCAAATTGAAATGTCACATGAAACTGTTGCACCAAGCCTCAGTGCAAAATTACTGTAAGTTAAGATTATATTGTCCTTAAGGAACTGTTTGTCCCAAAGGGACATATTTCCTAAGTTTTGGTGTCTACCAAAGTAGATGTAGTCTAAAAAAGAGGGATTATTTTAGGTACTTTCCTAGAAATTTTCATCTGTGAAATAGACAAGTAATAGAATTTAGTCTCTAAATTCAGTTCATCCAAAACAAGGCCAACTCTCTACCACAGCTCTGTTGAAGAGGTATTCCAAAGTAGAACATTTATAAAATAAAAGCATGGATTCACTATCTGGAGTTTCATTTGCGTATGTTTCATTTTATATATCCATTTATTTATTTATACAATCAAACATATATGGAACAAAATCCTAAAATGGAAAAGTAGGAAAATGGAACATCATTAATGTTGAAGTAAAACAGTGTTTGTATAATAAACATAATAAAATTGAGTCAGTGAAATAGAGGAATTAACTGGTAGATTTAAAACAGAAGCAAAAGTAAAGCTTCCTGTTCTGGTTTCTGCCTGTAATAAGTACAGTGAAAGCAATTTTGAATTAAGATATTTTTTCCAGTTTAAATTCAGGCATTAAGGAAGATCCATCATTTTTTCTTACAAAGCAAGAAAGATAACATTTGTCTCCCCATTCCTGGGCTGCAGTGCTCCTGCATGTACCACCTGCTGGTTAATAATGTGAGAGGACTCATTCTTTCTGAAAAAAAGCCCAGCTTTTTGTTAAATTAACCAGCACTGAAAATACAGGAAGCTTCTTTCTATGTTTGCAGTCAGCTTTCTGTTGTGTTTGCTACAAAATCATTGCTGCTCTAATTTGGGAGGCTTCCAGTGGCCAGGCTGTAATTGTCTGCTTTCTGCAAAACCCTGTCATCCTCCAAAGAAGTAGAGGTCATTACATCCAATCTCTAACATGCATTCTGGTATCTTTCCTAAAAGGAGAACGTTTTGCAGCCAAAGCACTTTGGTATTTTTCTTTGTGCTCAGGAAGAGGGCTAGTAAAGCCTTTTATTGAGGGCTCTGCTCCCATCGCATGTGGCCAGCAGTGTGAGGCCAGCAGTGTGAGGCTGTGCAACATTCCGAGTCTCAGCACTGGCGTGGATGTTGGAGGATGTCCTAATGCTCCATAGCTGGTCTCAGATGTGCTAGATGTGCTTTCAGACCCGGGTACTGGGATGTGAAGGCAGCTTAAAATCAATTGTGCCCTAAAATGGAAAAGTGATGATGATCAAGCAAGGAAAAGCATAAACCAGGGAGGCAGAGATTGACACTGAACAGAGCTGCCTTTCACTCCTCTAAGGCCTTCCAGGGAGCTGGATCTGCCCAGAGTTGTGACAAAACAGATGAACCAAAAGTAGTCTCTTTATTACCTGTGTCATTTCCCTCCCCTGAAACTTCTTCCTCAAAGAAAGTAAGTTCTGGTGGATGGAACTTTGGTCCAGTCTTACCATGGCCATCATTTAATCATTTTTGGAATGCAGATATGAGAATACAAGAGTTTCTGCAGGAGTACCACTGAGTTCACAGCCTTGCCCATCTACTCCAGTATCTCTTGAAAGGGCCCCCTATGCAAAGTTTAGCCAACTGTGAAGGACCAGAATGTACTGTGATGCTTGCCTGCATGAAACAATCTGCATCTCTGATGACCTGAAGCAGTCCAATGTTGTCTCTTAATACTTTATAGTTGATAATGTGCTTTTCTTTCATGGGTTTAATAATTACTTAACATCTTGTTGGTAACAATGGGTGCAATGGTTTAGTTATGTGTATATATATATATATATATTTTTTTTTTTTTAAGTCAAAAGTCCACTATCATCTCAAAAATAATGTTGATCCCACTTCCTCCACTGAATAAGAACTTCCAATTTAATTTCTCATGTAGGTGATTTTATTTCACGTTATTGTCCAGCTCCCTCTTTCAATGAGATCTAGTATATTTAATTTCTCTTTGCACAGAAATCATTGTGTAGAAATCTTCAATAAAACTCGCTTATTTTCTCTATCTCTACAAGTTCTACTGTATTTTTTTCACAAGGAGGAAGCAGAAGTCCATATGTTCAAGATTCAGCACATTATTATAAAAGGGTTATTTCAGCTGTTTTTATGTTTTTTATCCTATATTTCATGAAATTTCCTCTTTTTAAATAATGAACATGAAATCAAAATGTTCATATAAACATCTTTAGTAAATCACAGCTCCCAGCCCTCTGTGGCAGTAGCTGGTTAGAATCAATCATTGCATACAGTTTGGCTTGTTTTCCTATGTATGCTAATTTGCACTAATCAACACTGAATTTCATTTGCCACTTTATTACACAGTCAGTCAATATTTTGACATCCTTCTGCACATCTTTAGAGTAATTTTTACTTTTATAGTCCTGAATTATTTAAAGTTATCAGCAAATTTTATTCTCACTACTTGCCTTCTCTTTCAGATAATTCATGAGTATGCTGAAAAACACATACTAGGAGAAAGAGGGACCCAATTTGAGAACCTTCTATTGGGAAAAAGACTTATTTTATGGTTTTTTATGCTTATTTTATGGTTTGTTTCCAAATTTTTTATCTGCGGTGACTGATATAATTAGAGCTTTTTCTGTTTGGTTTGGTTTTGTGTTTTGTTTTGTCTGGGTTTTTATTACCCTTTCTAGGATACCTTGAAATTTAAAATGTATGATGCTAATATTTGTTTATATGATTTTTTAGGCAAGATCTCCTTCTAGAAAACCTTTGTTGACTTATCCTTCTTCAAACATAATTTTTATTGTGATTTTTATGATACTTTATATTCTGGGATAGTGCTGTTTTTTATATGCAATGTCCTGCTGTTACAGCAACATTTCAATACATCTGAACTTTAGTTCTCAAGACAAAATGTTGGACAATAGTTGATCATTATGTGGCACTCAAGGCTTCAATCCAATGTGTCTTAACTGGTTTAAAATATATGTATTGAATCATCCAGTCTCAAGACTAATGTTTTCTAAAATAATACAGCTGTCCTCTAAGTATAGGTTTTTCTTTCAAAATTTTCTCATCAAACTTGAAGGATGATAAAGGTCATTAAAGGTGGATATCCACTGGTTCAAGTACTGAATACAAGGTTGTTTGAAGCTATGATTTTCTTACTGACAAAAATAATTCCTGAACACTATTCATAGGGGTTGTTACATCTAGGAGAATATTACTACTTATTTCTCCACACTTGTACTAGTTGTCTCATAACCTGGAGTGGTGGACTGTGTTTAATGTTTACAGTGAAGAGAACACTGCATTTGAGTAGAAAGAGTCAATGTACTTCTCTTCAAAGTGAATGGTAACCTGTGCTTGATGAAGTCGTGTTTGTTTGTAAACACTACAGTATTGGGAAAAATTCATTATCTCATTGAGGAGGGAAAAAGCTAAGAGGGAGGGAACATTCTCTTCCCATATAAATAGAAAATAAAACATAAAATAAGAAATATATTTTAGGAAAAACAATTAAACACATCTTTTAGTTGTAAGAACACTGGAATAGGTGGCGTGGGAGGTTGTACAGCCTCCATCATTAGGCAAGTCTTCCAGGAAAATGGTTTAAGGATGTCTGAGCGTAGCGTGTGGAGAGAAGTTTGGCTATATGATTAGTTTTTTCCTACTAAATTTTTTTTTTTTTTTTAATTCTAACATAACTTTTGGTCACCCTCCCAGTAAGCTCTACTTTTTGTGTTAAAAGTAGAATTATCACCTTAAGATAAACAATTTAGTAGCCTGTTAAGAGGGGACCATGTGCATGTCACTGCTTCTTCTATCTGTAAGACAGCTGTAATCATGTCAGATCTTCTATTTGTTTTGAAGTTTAATTTTTTAGCGTTTGTTTAAAACTGCATACACTAAGCTTTTAGAAACTCTTGTTCTGTGCATGTATTAAGCAAAAACAAGTGTTTTGTCACACAGCTGGAAATTCATAGACTCATTTTAGCTTTGCATGTTTTGCAGTATTTGCTCACAGTAATAGACTGTAGATTCCTGGACTGTTTCCCCAGAAAAGGCAATACAAAATCTGTTTCAAGTAATTTTGGGGAGGGCTGAGTTGTCACTCAGTAAAATGTTTAGCAAAGTCAAACCCTTACTTGAATGAGAAGTCCAGAAGTCTTTACTTTGCATTTCTCCCCACCAGTTTCATTCTAGTATTCCGTTGCAGAGAGTGGAACTGTGCTCAGATACCTAAATTCATTTACCTGAATGGATATGTCACCTATCACTTGAGATGTCACAGCCTTTGTAAGATATCTACACAAGCCTGGGGAAAATTACAAGTCGTGGGGATTCTGCACTCTTTGAAAGGAGCAGCTGAAAAGCCAGTGAGGATATCTTAAGGCATCTCAAAGCATTAGACATCTGTGGTTAGACATCAGTTATCCCACGATAACTGAGACATGCCTTTTCAGGTCTTCACTTTACCACAGGGTTGGCAAACAACAGTCAAATGGAGATTTCAACAGCTGATAGAAAATCACTTGCTGAGTTTTGCTTTTCTTGCTTCACACTATCTACTTATGCTAACAGTTTTTGCTTTGTTGATAGTGCTTTTGCATTTCTTTACAAAAAAAAAAAAATCTTGTTTTCTGCCACTTACACTCTTTTTTCTTGACTTGTTCTTCATTTGAGTCCAGGTGCAGTTTAGCACAGAAGCTCTTAAGTATCCAAATATCCACAGTCACTTGCAAGGTGCAATCCACTTTCACAAAATGTCTGTGGTGATTTGCTTATTAATTATAAACAGACATAAACAAACTCATATTCCCTGTAACTAGCCCATGCACTAAGAGTTTACAGGACTTCTCAATTTGTCAGGGCACAAATAGAAATGCTCTTAGGCTTCTGGATGAAATAGTTTATGAAATTATCCTTCACAGCTGCTTCTTACCAGCCTTGCAGCTGAGATGCCATAACTGATCATGTTAATTTTCAGTCCATTTTTGTGCAAAGTAAAATAGATTAGTTTAATCTAACACTGAGGCTTTTAAAAACAGATTTACTCCTTTGCATTGAAATGGAGGATATTTTTCCAGTGAAGCAGCTGTGACTCAGATTGTTATTGTTACATGGAAAGGAGTAACACTAAGAAAAGAGGAGACATTTGGGTAAACAGTACACTTCAAACGGAGATTTAGTCAAAAATTAATGAAAGTTTTGTTTTAGGAAAAAAACACACCTCTGATTTCTTATACTGTTTGCCACATGCTCTGCATTGTTTAAAACACATTTTATGTTTGATTAAGCAAATTGTTCATTTTTTAAAGCCAAAATTAACTATGATTTTTTTCTCTGAAGCTCTCCTAGCCCCAGCATTTCCTTTACAACACTGACATTTGGAAAGTCACAGAATAATTACATCAGAATGTTTTTTCAATGCTGTAAAAAATTGACAGTAAGTGGCCTCAACAACTAGCCATCAATTGCCTTGAAAACATGCAGCAGAACAAATAAATCCTCGGAGAAGAAGCCTATCACTATGGTTCCACACTTCTCATGTTTTTTCTTTCCCTCTGGCTGGCTTGAATCACGTTACCTATGCTGAGGCTATGTATTCTATTGTTAAACTTCCCCATCTATAATCAAGGAGGTAAAAGGAACTGATTTCCCTGCTTGCTTTCTTCCTGGCCTATTTCACAGGCTCAGTGACTTCCCTGTGGAAATTGAAGTACAAATACTTTCTGTTCAGAGGCATTAAGTGCTGTATATATTCTTCATCTTCCTAAAGACTCTATGTACCTGCATAGGTTTATATTCAGGAACATGAACACACACACCTTAGCAGCAGAGGCAGCACCGTTGGACACTGTCTCTGGATCCATGTAACAACCAACATAATTTGTATTGTGAAGTGCTGTGGACTCCAGCGCGAGCATCCCTCATTCACCACAGATACTCCTCAGTCTGCTTTTTACAAAAAATCCCCAACATCATTAAAATAATCCAGTCCTTGCCAGTTACCAGCTCCCAGATGAACAAGTCAAGCAGCTCATACTGAAGGTAAAAAGGGCAGAAGGTGTGACAAGTGCAGAAAATACTTGCATGTGCTTGCAGCTACTGCCAGGTGCTTCATGGCCACGATTAATTAGGTTGGGAGGGCTGCTGGATTGCTCTCTGAGGGACATCAGCAGTTATAAGAATGCATTATATCCAGTTGCTAGAAGCCTAGCAGGCTATGTCCTGCTCTCAGATATATGTGTTTTGCCATCTGGACTAAGACAATGCAACATACCTGGGCATCAAACCATCAGCCTGTAGGAAACACCACCTGCTTCACAATTTATGGCACGTCCTGTTGCCAAATGAATCAGCAACTGCAAACACCCCCAATTCTCTCACATATCTTTGCTTTCTCAGAATACTGAAATATGACAGAGGTGAGTTGTGTAATCAGGATCTCCCAGAGCTCTGGGAGAGACACTACGCCTGGTGAGCCAGCTTTTTGAGACCCCACTGTGACTGATCGTGGATAAAGCTAAAGTGACAACATCATCTTTGTAGATACAAAGTTATGGGTTTTAGTCTATATATTAGTGGTCAGAAAGTATTTATGAGAAGCTGGGAATTTTACAAGACTACTGGGTCCAGAAGGCTGTGACCTACATAATTATATGGTGGGTATATGCTGAGGATCTTGACCATTTCTTTCTCTGAAATTTTATTTCTCGATTTCATTTTTATATGAACAAAAGAAATTATCTTATGTTCACTAGAACTACCTAACAAGGAAATAATGGCACAAAAAGTGAGTGGTTAAGGTGATCTAAACACTGATTTAATCATGATATGGAACAACTAAGTGAAAAGGGGTTACTGGAGATCCCTTACCTTTCCCCTTCACTTTTTTCACTTTTCTAAAGCCTTGGAATGGAAAATAAAGATGTTAGACTGAGACGAAGCCTAATACAATGCTAGGGTTTTGGGGGGTGGTTAATTTTTTAATGAAACTACTTTGAGCACTGCTGGGGTTTGCCTCTTCATAATCCTTGGCGGATAAATTACAAAGGCGACACTAATATATGAAAGTATAACGGATATGAATACCTTCCTTTGAAGTTTACTTCAGTGACCTCAGGAATGGGCAAGCAAAAGGTTTTCCTGAACGCAGCTATTTTTCTCCTCTAATCTAGTTTTTTTGACTTCTAGGTTGCATCCACTCTGCGCTAGTCCAAGAATAAAGAAAAACTGTCTCTAAAATCAAGCATCCACTTTTGATACACCTTTGAATAAAAGCACTCGAACTATTGTATTCTGTTTCTCTGGCTTGTAAAAGATTCTGTGATGGAGCTTTGATCTTGAAATTTTACTTTCCCAATTTGTCTGTCTTCTTTCATTCTAAAATCAAATGCAGTTATCAGAGAAGTCCGAGGCTTCTTTTCATCTTGGAGATAGAAAAGAGCTCAATCTGCTTCTAAAAGCATGCTCAAGCCATACAGTTTGTTCCCATTATAGAGACAGATACTGAATTATGCAATAAGTTCCCAGTGAGCAATTACATTTTAATCATGGTAAAGATTTTTTCTGCAAAGACACTTCTATAGATGATTTATTTCAAAAGATAGGAATTGTGCCCATATAGCTTAACTGGGAAAGTGTTCAACTTCCCCAGACAAATTTCCTGGCAGGAAGATTGTTTGAGGAGACCAGTAACTAATATTTAAACTACATTTCTTTTTTTTTTAATTTCCCCTTTTTATTTTTTTTTTTTTACAGTAAATCTTTAACACAGCATGACCTATGGTAGATAAGTCTAAGTCTGCAGTTCCATTTGGTCACTCATAGCTTGCTTTCTTGGATTAGAAACTCCATGAATTATTTTTACTTTTCATAAATGGATTGTGGTGTTTACAGTACTTGCCTTCTGTGCTGCGAAATTGAATAACCATATAGTACTTCAAAGAATGGCTGAAAATAGAAGTATATTATAGAGGAATGTTCCAGTGCATTTACTATCAAAATGAAAGTTATACTGTGGGTAAATAAATGTGGTATTGTTCAGAATTAGTGATTTGCTGATCATCATGCATTAAATATAAATTAAAATATAGTAAAAAGTTACATAAAAATTATAAAATTAAATATTTTGTTGCCGTACACCGGGGCAACATAGTTCCAAATATTGGCTTCCACCAGGCCAACACAGTTTGCAGTGTAACATTGCAGCACCATCTGCAGTAATCACACATGGGAAGAGCTACAGC